>APFE030740623.1:74157-123501 GCA_000404065.3 Pinus taeda | reverse complement strand
GTTTGAAAGCATTTCTGTGTTGAAGAAGGAATTTTGAATAGCGATTGATATTTCGGATCGATCTACAGCTCACATGGTACTATTATTTGCGTCTGTATTCTTTTTCGTTATATGAATTGTTATTGAAATCACTCTTGCTATTATCGCTTATATATATATGTGTTTTTCATAGCATTCTTTATGCATGCCACTATTGTTTGTTTATCGTATGCTCTTCTTTCAGACGTATATATGTATCGATGATATGAACAGTGAATGTAGTAATCTGTATGCATCGCTTCATTGTGACTATTCATGTGAAGCAATCTTTGAAGGATTGAACATCCTTTATTTATTCCGCAGAGTCATCTATATGCCTGATAAATAGATAAAGGTTATTTAACACTACATTTTGAATGAATAAGTTGTTCCCGGGATTAGTATTAGTTTCCCTACTTTTGTCAATAGAATAAGTCATTCGCCTATCATTCAAGCAATTTATTCATCACCCATCCATCCCTTTTATTTCATTATCGGGAAACTGGTACCGTTATCTCCAGTTGGAGCCACCATTCCAAACGGAAAAGGAGCTGTCCCAAGGTCCGGACCGGGTGGTTATCCCCGATGTTGTGGCAACGATTTCCGAGGCCTCAACAACACCAAAGGAGAAACCCACTCACCGTTAGAGATGGGGTATATGAATCCCACATCCAACAACTTTTGTAGTTCTTCTTTGACAATGTCCTTAAGGGCTGGATTCATTCTCCTCTGAGGCTGCCTTACTAGTTTACAATCCTATTTAATGTAAATGTGATGGGTACAGATTGAAGGGTGGACTCCTTTCATCTCCTTATAGAACAAAGCAAAAGCATCCAAATGGCGGTTCAATAAGCTACATAGCTCCTTCTCCTGAGAGGGGGATAGGGATGAGTTGATCTTCAAGGTTCTATCAGGGTCAAATTCCACATTCTTAACTCAGGGAGAGGTCATATCAGCCACACAGAGATCCATTAAAGCACTGGCTTGGGTGTTTTCTACGAACTCTTCTAATGGAAACACACTGGGAGGTGGATTTTGAATCAAATTCTCAATAAGGTCATCATCGGTTTGAGGACCTCCCCTGGTGGCTTCCATTGTGCACAATGGTGTAGAGTAGACTTCATCCTCATCTTCCTCCTCCAACCAGAGAGGTATGTCATGTTCTAGTAGAGGTTGGGTAGGAGGATATAGGACTAGCTGTTTGGACATAGGCCCATTCTAATGGTCATGCTCCCAGCTCGACAACTGATGTAAGCATCTGCAGTAGCTAACCATGGCCTTCCCAAAATGAGGGGGTATCTAATGATTTTTTCCTTTTGCTGAAGGACAAAGAAGTCCACAAGGTACTCCAAAGAATCAATGGAGACAATGACATCTTCCACAATCCCTTCGGGGGTCACAGTGGAGCGGTCTGCTAACTGCAGTATTGTCAGGGTCTTTCTTAGGGAACTTTGAAGGTTGAGTTTGAGCATAGTGTGTCTGGTCATCACATTAATGGTAGCCCCTAGATCAATCAGGGTGTGGGGGATTATGGTGCCATTGATGTGGATAGCAACTACAAGACTCCTAGGGTCCATATATTTTGGATAGATTACTTGTCCCAACATCAGGTCGGACAGTTGTTATGTGACATTGATAGTTGGGGCATCTCTCTTGCACCTGCTTGGGTGCCTGAAAAACTTCTCTTTGATCAATTTGTTGTATATTGGTACATCTTTTATGGCCTGGAGAAGTGGTATTTTTACACATACCTATTTAAGTTCTCCTAGAAGTTCAGTCTCTTCTAGGTTTGGTTGCGTGGTTCTAGTTAGTCTCTTAGGAAAGGGTGGAATGGATTTGGGTTCACTTTCCTGTTTCTCTTCCTCATCCTCCTTAGGAGGAGATTGGCTATCTGGGAGGACCTTCCCAGATCATAGGTTGATCTCCTGAATCTCCACAACATAGGCAGGGCATGTTTTCTCTCTAGTATATACCTGCTAGGCCTGTCTATTGTTGGGGTTCAGGTTCGATTGGGGAGGCATTTGGGGTTGTCTCGGAGGAGTAGGAGGTAATGGTTGTGGTTAAGCAGGTGGTGGAGGTAGAATAGCGGGAGGAGAGTTGTACTGGGGCCTCCACCCCTCTTGAGGTGCATTCCACTGAGGTTGTGACTGAACATGAGAATGCAACGAATGAGCAGCGGGTTGAGTATGGTATTGGGATGGATATGACCAAGGACGGGGTGTAGACTAGGAAGGATGAGCAGGGGGAACCCAAGAAGGTATGTGAGTGGATTGGTTGGGGTTTTAATAATTCTAGGATGTCCCTTGCATCCCCTGCTGGTAAGGTCTGGCTCGATGTGGCCTCTCCTTTGGTTCTAGAAGTAGAGTGGTTCAGTGGCTCCTTCAGCCCCTTGGTACATAGCTTTGAGTCTAGGTAAGGTTGGGCATTGGTTTGTACGGTGTTCTGCCTCACAAACAAAACATATCTCTACAGAGTGCAATGGACACTCGTTCCAAGGATGCTTCCTTGTGCATCTGGGACAAAAGATGGCCAAAGCCCTCTTACCTTCCTCTTGCTTCTGTTGGATTCGAAAGGTATCCATTTGCATGGTAATGGTCTATCTCACCTCAATTTTAAGGTATTCCATATGATTTGCAAACTCATGTTTGGAAAAGGTGGCACTGGCTGAAAGTTGACTCCCCCTACCTCTTTTCCGGGCTACCCTAGAATTGGTTTCTAAACACAGCCTTTATGTCATCGTAAGGTAGTTGGTAGATGTCTCCTCCAGCCAGCAAATGGAGGGTAATACAAAAGATTTCTCCCTTTGTTTCCTTTGACCTACAGTAATCCTCGTATTTGTTGTTAAAGGCTTGCTGCATCTGAGCCCAAGTTGTGATATTGTTTCCAGGTAACCCCATGAACCAGCGTAGTGTTGCATCCTTGACGATAAAGGGAAAGAGTTTTAACTTTTGCTCGTCTTCTGCATCATCATAAGTTTCAAAAAGGACAACAAACTCAAACAAGAAGGTATCAGGGTCTTCAGTGGTCAATCCATGGAAGTGAGTTAAGGTTAAGGGACTTATGTTTTTCATTTTTATGTCCCCATTGGTCTCTCGGATGGGAAAGGCACCTTCTATTCTCTCCTCATCTCCTATACCATTTGTGTGCTCATCCATGGTCTCAGGAGGAATGTTTTCTTACTCTTCTTCTGTTATAGGATCTTCATATATCTCTAGAGCTTCACTACCACCGAAGAAGAGAGAATGGTGACTTAGTGACGTGGTGGGGGTGTTGGGTAAGAATTATCCTGAATTGCCTCTGTTCCTACGAGGCATGAAATGAAATATTTTTGGTTGATTTTTGTGTTTTTCTCTGCTTATACCTGCAAAAATGAAATTTATTGAACAACAAATTACAACTAACTAAAATAAACCTTGCTGGAATGAAAATTGCAGAATTGAAATGAAAGCAGGAAATGACTAATCTATGCTGCTGAAATGAAATTGCAGAAATGAAATGCTAAGCTACACTTGCAGAATTGAAATTGTAGAATTGAAATGCTAAACTACGCTTGCAGAATTGAAATTGCAGAATTGAAATGCTAATCTACACTTGTAGAATTGAAATTACGGAATTGAAATGCTAATCTATGCTTGCAGAATTGAAATTATGGAATTGAAATGCTAATCTACGTTTACATAATTGAGATGCTAGTCTAGGAAAGTAGGAAATGTCCAATCTACTTTTGCAGAAATGAAATTGCAGAATGGAAATGAAACAACTACTCTACTCTTGCTAAAATAAACTACTTAGCAGAAGGTTACAGTAGAAAATAGAAGAAAAGCAGCAATCACAAATACTCTGACGCTTCCCTGGCAGCGGTGCCAAAAAGATGGCGGGCTCCAGTATTGCACCAATGATGTTGCAACTCTTAGGACTCCCTTCTTTACTTTTATCAACCCAGTTGTTCGTAACAAACTTGGAAGCGACAATGCTATATGCACAAGTACTAGCTCTTGCCGCAGGCTGTCACTTGATCAACTGGCACAAGTTCGATAGGAGCTTAAGCCAATTTCTATGAGTTCTTAGAAGAAGCTTTTAACTATGATGGATGAAAGCTAACTCAAAAGTGGCTAGTCTACTTGTAGAAAGAAGCCGAAAGCTGAAAGGAAATGTAAACTTTAGCAAACCCTAGTTTTACTGACTAACCCTACTGGTGCAAGAAAAGAGATGACAATTTCTAAAATGGATACCATTGACTCTTGGAAAGGTGAAATGCATGTGATTAAGCTACTTCTGAAGGAAAATATGGAAAAAGCATCTTTTTGTATTTTTGAGTAATTTTGTAGAATTATTATGCATGTGCTTTAACTGTTTTTGACTGTTCAGAGGTTGATTGGTGAAGGGAAATGGAGTGGGCACTTGCAGGAGGTTGGGAAGGCGAGAAGAGGGCCTAAGGGGTCCCTAGAACCCTTCTAGAGAATCTCACAGTGATCAAATCTCGAAAAACTGCTTACGTGAATTTCTACAGGAACGACCGAAAGAGGATTTTAGAGGGTTGACGCAGGAAAAACGGTGGGAAAGTGGAAATGAGGGATGGATAAGGATGTTAAAGGGTATAGGACCTATCAAATGAAGCCGAGGAGTGATAAAGGTGGTTGGATTTGTTCAAGGATGGATGGAGAAATGTTGCACAAGAATGTAGAAATCGGGGCTAACTGGGAAAGTGTGGAAAATGAAGGGAAGGAATCTTGGAGTAGGGGCTAGAACAGGTTGTATAATGGAGGAAGGGTAGACAGGGATGTATTATAGGTGCTCTACACACTATTTTCTAAAACTGATCAAACAAATACTAGAAAAACCAGAGATCTATCTATTTTGACCTAATCTAACCTAAAAACCAGAAACATGATAAACAAAAGTTTATAGATAGGAAATCATGCAAGATAACTATGGAAACTAAGAAAAAATAGATCTAAACATGCAAACACAACTGATATCACCTTCTTTCAACCTAAAATCTAACACTAGCAATTGCATTGAAAGGCAAAAACAGTGTTTTTGTGGCAGCAAGTATGCTTGGGTCTCAGCTCATGGTCCCAAGGAGGGAGAGATGAAATCCTGGACTGCTTGATGGCCTTTTTGCAGATCTTTTCTGCTACCAAACTATCAAATCAACCTGAAGCATGTAAAGCTATTTTAATCATCAAAAACAACCTAAGTAACAAAGTAAGATCTTAACCTAAATAAAAGAAATTATTCTATGAATGCAAGGAAAACACATAAAAGTACACAAAGGAGGTATTGGCACTTGGGTTGGGCCCAACCACAAGAGCTACAGCCTCCTAAGAAAGCTCAGAGCTAGTGCAAAGTGAAATTCATCTCCATTACTCAAAAAATAATCATGTCACAAAACTGTTTACAGTAAGAGCTTGAAAATGAGCTGAAATGCAGAGCTACACTAGTATTGCAAAAAAAAATTGTTCAATAGCTAAAATACCAAGGCTTGAAGCCTTCCTACTTATGCAACACGAGGAATCCCAACAATCCTCCTTAACTTTAGGAGCTTGGCTACCAAAACTGTAGTTAATCAGCCAGTTCACAAAACCTCTGCTCAGTTGCCCCTTGAAATCATCTTTGGTGGGTTGTTGAACTCCAAGCTGATGGTGGAGAACTCAAGGAAGGGTTAATTTAGTGTAGGAGACACCCTTCCTACAAATCCCCAGCTTTGTTCCTTCATATTTGGCTGTCAACTTGCTCATAAATGCTTGACCTTGGTCCAAAAGATGTCCTAAAATTTGCAATAAGCACGTATTAGACTTTGTGGTCAAGTGACTATTCTCATTCATTCAATTAACATAAATATGTTCAAAATCATGCATTAAACTATGAAGAATGGTGAATTAATTGAGAATAATAGGCAAAATGATCCCATAAAGTTACCCATTTGTGGGGCTCATCAATTTGAAAAGACATTGAATAAACATGTTGTTTCAAGACCTATTTTTAACCTTGCAAAGCATTGACACGGTCCTAAATTTTGTTTTATTTGATTTTGGAAAAGAGGAGGAAATCACCTAATCTAGTTTCATATAAGTTTAGGTATTAGAGCACCAGTTGACCGAGTTGCAACATAGGCAGAAAAAAAGAATCTCTAAGAGATAGAGGAGCACAATTTGGCTCTTCAGATGGAGAATATAGAATTGAGAAGGATGTTGGAGATAGCTGAAGAGGAGAAGAGACACGTGCACTTTATATTGTAGCAAGTTCTTGATGAGCAAGTTGTAGAAACCTCTACTCCTAGATTTCCAAGGGAAACCTCGAAAATGACGCGAGTGTGTGGTCATGGTTTAAATAGTGGTGTTTGACCATATGTGGAAGATGTTTCATGTACATTTTGCAAACATCTTCATAAAGCAGACCATATGCCATTAGATAAGAGTGGATGGATAGGGTCATCTATAAGTTTTCCATCATCATCCTCAACAAACGCTGACAAGATGAATGAAAAATTTAAGGAGGTAATTAGTATCTCAAGCTCCACTCCTTATGTTTTCATGCATAAGAACTCTTTTGCAGCGTTTGAGAAACATACCAATGACATAGGAATGAAGTTTATTTCCAATATGGGATATGAAAGAAGAGGTCTTGGCAAAAATGGTCAAGGTATTACCAATTTGATTATGGTTTAGGAAAGACCGAACTACTAGGAATTGGGATATAGGTGATGGGAATTTGGAGGATGATCCAAAGGCTTGAGGCACATCAACCAGTTGAGCAAGAAATGTCACCATATTGTGACAACCATTGAAACTACAACTCTAGAGATAGGTATAACTCTTAAGAGTGTTTTCTAGTGCATGGAAATTTTGAATTCTTGTGGAATCAATAACCTTGTACATTTTGTGATTCTTTTCACCATTTCATGGTTGTATGTGATCAACATATGATAACGGTTAAACAAATCAACCAAATTTTGGTCATCAAGCATAATGAATTTCTTTCGCATGAGAGAACTTCTATGTCTAGAAACAAGAAGAAGTTTTTTGTGCTCATTGCAAAGTGCATGGACATGACACTAAATGATGTTGGAAGTTACATATGGAACTTCGTTAAAATAAAGGTAAAGAGATTATGATTCACAATGCAAGGGAAGAAAAATTTGGAAAAATGGAATCTCCACAATCCTAAGTGTCCTTGAAAACAAAGATGGTGCAAGAAGAGAACCCACAAGCCTAGGGGAGGCAAGATTTGCATAGACTTATTGTAAAGTTGTTTTGTAAATTTTTTGTAAATACTTTTTTTCATTACCTATTTAGGTACTTTTGTAAAGTGAACATCATTTGATGAGCCTCAATATTGTAGCAATAATGTTGCAACTCCTAGGGCTACCAACATTCCTTTAACAACCCAGGGTTTGTACAAACTTGGAGGTGACAATGCTATATACACAGTAGATGCATCATTCTACTCATGTCTCTTCTCAACTGGGGCACTTGACCATTTGGGTTCCAAACCATTCCTCTATTGGAAAAAATGGAGTCTCACTACTAAAAGTGGAATGTAAAACTAGTTCTAGTGCAGGAAAAGTAAATGCTTGTCAATTCAGGAAATGAAATCTCATAACTTGTAAATGCTATGATATGACATAAATCATCTAGCTATGAAATGAAACAAATCACTTGTAGGAAGGAAACTATGCTAACCTTGCACTTGATCATCTAGCTACCAAAGCTACTTGAAAATAGGAAGTTATTCTGTCATTTCAAAATCCAAACATGCATGCATTTAATTATCTCATTCACACTTGCTGAATAGATAAAAGTCCTAATTACTAAATTCAGAAATATAAAAGCTAATTCTACCTGATATTTCAGGAGGGAAAGAAATGAAAAGGCTGGTCTAGGTGGTACTTACAGTCATGGATTCCAAGTTGAGGGGTTAACCTACTCCTACACTAAGTTATACTACCATTTCAGGTCAAGACAAGGTCAAGACATGCAGCTACAGGATGCCTTGAACTGATACAACATGTCCTGTACTGCTATAGTGAGAGATTTTGAAGGACAATAACTATGAGATGAAGTATTGGAAAGGTTCATGAAAATTGTATAATGTGTAGGGTAGGTGAACATCACCCAAGGCCAAGACCAACACATCAATAAGGCCATATCTGCCCAACCTAAATTGCTCAGAGTAGCTAGAAAATAGAGCTTCAGATTATAGGATGGTATGCGTGGAGAAGACCTGGGTGGAGTTGGTTGGAGGTGTCCCTTCCTACAGATAAAAAATCCCTGCAATAAAACTTGTTTCTCTTTTAATTTACAAATTATTTCATGTCAATATGGAAAACATTAGTTTAATTTAGAAAGTATGACCTAGATATTTTTAGAGATTGGATCTATGGAATGGAATACCTTCTAAGCTAGAACAAGCTTAAGAATCAAACTAACAACTACAAATATTTCCAAGGAATCATAAATGATTATCTAGCTAAAAATGAAACTTAACCTAAGCAATGAACAAAAGACAAACTTTGTTTTTGGGTTGTGAGATTGGGGTTCCCTAATCATGATCCCATAAGGGTGATGGGATAGGGGTCAAATTCACAAAATTTTCCGGTATATTTTCCTTCACTAGATGACAACACTAATATAATATTTAAGTTAATGAAAGCATGGATAAGCATAAACTTTGATCAACTTTCTAAGCTATGTAAAAAACAAAAATAAACTTTAGTAGTAAATCAACATTCCAATCTAAGAATACATATACAAAAGAGACGAGATTTTTCTACTAGGGTTGGGCCCTAACCCAAGATATTCAACCCTCTGAATCAACTGAGTGCTAGATCAAAATGGAATTTCTCATTATCATAAAAATGTCAAATACATCATAACAATAACAATCAAATATGCTTCAACTTAATGGCCTCTTGGTAAAATAAACCTTTGAATCCTAATGAGTCTCTCAATTTTCTTATTTATACAAAACTGAAGCTACCACATCTCCTTAGAAAATAGGGATACTTGGCTCCCTAACTCGAGAATAAATTTTCCTTGACTGGCACTAGCTTGGCTACCAATGAACTCGGCTTGCTTGGCTATCAGCGACACCGAGTTGATGAGATAGAGTGGGAGAATCTTTGAATGATTTGAGGAGTTAAGGAGGGAGACCACTTCCTATAATCTCTCTTTCTT
This sequence comes from Pinus taeda, assembly GCA_000404065.3. Taxonomy (NCBI): domain Eukaryota; kingdom Viridiplantae; phylum Streptophyta; class Pinopsida; order Pinales; family Pinaceae; genus Pinus; species Pinus taeda. The sequence goes on along the minus strand of APFE030740623.1, from coordinate 114,304 downwards.
GTCTACCGTAAGTCACTGCACTCAAGTCAACTGAAAACTACTTCAATTTCTTACATTTAACACACATTAATCCATAGGACATAGTATCCCACTTTTACTCTTCTCACTAAGCAAAATATAATACAATTTCTAAATAAATGTGAGAAAAGACAATTTAATAAGATGGAGAGTGGCATTGTGACCCATATAGTTTACCTATTGTTGAACCTCATCATCACCCCCTACTAAAACTATTGCTCATCCTATGAGAAACCTAGACATCTATATCCATATCCTTCATAGCCCTGGTGGCCTCCCTGATATCCAAAGCTTCCATGGATGGTCTCTCTTCATGAGGATAGAATCCTACATTTTTCTCTATCTCTTCTCGCTTCTTTCTTTCCTCTTATTCCTTCCTATCTTCCAAAAAAACCTAAGAACAAAAGTGGACTAAGCTTAAGTCCAATCCAATTGATCTCCAGTCTTTGCATGGCCTTTTTATACAGGGGTTGTCTCTCTAATGCATTCCTCAATCTCTCAAGAGAGTGATAATCCGTGATCTGGAGACTTTATGGCAGGTTATTCCATCTCCTTTGGCATGCTTGTTGGATCTTAGTCCCCAATAGTATTAGAGTGTCCTCAAAATGGGAGATGGCCTATTCTTGGGTAGGGCCCATGTATCTTGGCGCAAACTGAGCATAATTGGAAATGACGTTGTGGTTACTAATTACAACACTTGAATTTATCTTCTCTGCCCTGATGTAGAGGGCTTCATTTTCCTATTTCTCTATTATTCTCTTCACCTCCTCAGCCTTGGCTTCCTCATGACTCATCCATGGTGCAAGGGCCATCAGTTGCAAGTCTCCCAAATTTGCATTGAGGTCCTAAACATTTAGGTTAGTTAAGGAAAGATTGTGTAGGTACAATTTAGATACCTTGGACTTTTCCTCAAGGGTGCTCTTGTCACACCAGTCAATGAACTACCTGTAATCCTGGAATGGCATGGTCCCCTATTGTGCCACTGTCTTAATTTGGAATTGCATCCATTGATCCTTGAGGTAAAGTGCATAGGATTTGGATGACACTCTGCATTGAAGTGCCTCCATGGAGAGGCTTTCCATGGTGGCCAATTGGGTCTCCTTTTCTTGCAATTTCCTCCTTAGCCATTTGTTTTCTTCCTGCAACTGCGTTTGCATGGTGTATTCTCTATATATCAATTCAATCAAATATATTATAAAATTATATATTATAGAGCAATGGAACACATAAAATATTTTAGAAATATAGACATGAAAAATTCATAAAAAAAGAGAGACATAGATATGTGTGGTTCACCCAATTTGGGCTACGTCCATGGAGAAATAGCTAGTCCTTCTAATGAGCCTCGATATTGCAACAAGAATGCTACAACTCCCAAGGCTAATGACTTTAATTATCAACCCAAGGTTCATAAAAATGTAAGAGGTGTCGGCACTATATGTGTGTCATAAAATATGTCCTTCCTTTTCTGTCATGATGTAATGGAGTGTGCGTACTGAAGTCAAATCCTAAACTAATTGCAGAAAATGAAATGTTCAAAATGGAACCTTAACGTATTGCAAGAAAGAAAGTACAAGGAGAGAGACGAAAATTGAATGCTAAATCACACCATTTCCTAATTAACTGCCAAGAAAATATGCTTTGCAATAATGCTAAATTATTATGAACCAAATGTTACTATCTAAGAATGGAAGTAAGAAGCATCAAACATCACTAATGTGCAAGCAGAGGGACTGAAATAAACCCATTTTTGTCTTTTCATGGAAAGTGAATTTAAGGGTGTTTGAGGTCAGATGGAAGGATTAGGATATGGTTGGATGGTGTGGGAGACCCTTGGAAAGCTTTTGGTGACTTCCTAGAGGTTTTCCATCAATTCAGCCTCAAAACAGGCATTTTTAGGAAAACCTACAGGATGTACTAGAAACCTACAAGATACAGCTAAGAGAAAATTGTGAGGTGTTGGAGGTGATGGAAGGCTTAGGGAAGGTGGTATATGGGTGGAATGGAGAGATAAAATGCCTAGGATCACTCAGAATGCAAAACCAAAGTTGGGATATGGATGGATTTGTTCAAAAATCTTGAAGACGTTTCCTCGTGAAATGATGAAATTGGTGAGGGTTTAATGACCAAGAAAATCAAATCCAAATTGGATGGAACAATTTTTTTATTAAAAAGGATATCTTAGGTCCCTATTATAATTTGAATCACTCAAAAAGGCCTATGTTAACCCATGCCAAAAAAAATAAAAAAACAATTACTAGTCGAAAATCTAGAAATTTGAGAACTAGTGAGCTAGTGAATCTAAGAAATGCCTAACCAAATCAAGTGCAAATGAAATTGGGTAGTTTTTTTTATGAACTATAATGTTTTTGTGATATAATGAAAATGTAATCAATTCAATTTAAGCTTGTTAGCAAGCTCTAAAAAATAGAAGAAATTTATTGTTCTTTGTTAAAAAGGAGGTCTAGCAATCTAGATTTGGGAATGAAAAGACTAATCCAAGAAACTCAATGATTATTATGAACTTCCAAATAATTTCCAAGGATGAAATAATTCTTGTGATCATGAAAAATAACTTACATCAACCATTCAACTCAATCCTACAACAACAAATTATTAATCCTAAATGCAGAAACAGAAAAACATAAAAACTAGAGATGCATGTGAATAAGCAATGAAAAGAAGGAAATAAAATGATACAAAAGGGCTCTAAGGTTCCTCAAATAGCCAATCCCATGGAAACTCAGAGACCTATGGATGAGAATGGAATTTAGAAGCTAAACATGACATCAATCTTCATTATTTTCATCAATAGAATTTCATCCCTACAAGAAAATACAATGGAGTTGCAAAAATACAAGCTCTCTCCACAATAACACTAATGAAAATTCCCCCCCTAGAGGAAAATTCGACTTGGTACTTATAAAAAATGAAGGAATCATTCCCCATGAATGGAGGAAGCTTTCCCCACTAAAATCCATTGATTAGTGGATCTAGTCCCCAATACTAGGAATTTGTATTAAATGGCAAGGAACACATTCTTAGATTTTCCCAGTCATTCCCTAGAGGAAATTTCGACTTGGTACTTATAAAAAATGATTAAGAATCATTCCCCATGGATGGAGGAATCTTTCCCCACTAGAATCAGTTGATTAGTGGATCTTCTCCCTTGATTGGTGTATTTTCTCCCTTGATTAGTGGAACACATTCCTAGATTTTCTCAATCATTGGAGTTCTACAATTTGTGCCATAATTCCATAATACCTCGGTGACTTATTATTTTTTATTGATGCTCTAGTAGTAGGGAACAAGTCCCTAAATTATCTCCTCCTCCAACTCCTCTTAATTTGCCCAATATTCTCATAACATTCCACAAAAAATAAATAATATAAGGCACAAATATTGAATTATTAATAAACCTTCCTAATGAATATATTAAAGTTAAAAATAAATTATCTAATGCAAAAAAAGAGGTTTAATGTGCTAAAGGATGGTCATAGGCCTTAATTTATGTTTTAAATTAGAGGCATGGGCCTTAATTTATGTCTAATTTACAAGCCCATCATACCCCCTGCTAAAAGTGTTGCTCATCCTTTGAGCAACTTAGTGACCTCATTATGCCTCATCCATGGCCCTGGTGGCCTCTCTCTTGTACATTAAGAATCTTGGCTGTAATATCTGCAAGGACAAGCCCAAAAACGTATTTGTTTAAAAAAAAACATTGTTTCTTGAGATCATTATCTTGCTTTATTGCCCTTATTTAAGATGAGTTTTTGAATATATTTTTTGTTTAGAAAGGTCTTCCATATCCTTATCAACCTTCTGCTACCTTTTTCTGGCATTTGGACACCTCCTGTAGGATTTCTAGGTCATTGTAATTCCAACAGGATCATCTTGCGGAAAACACAGTCCCTTTGTAAACTGAAGTAAGGGAGTGGAAAAAATGACATAAACGGTGTAGGAATGAATGGTAATGAGTGGTAAAATAAAAATGTGAGTGACAGGGGTCTCTTTGTGATCCTTCTTTGCTCTTTGATTGTCCTTTTTGCTGACCTTCAAATGGAAATTTCATGAAAATGGAGAGGATGCTCTCTTTGTTTTTTTTTCAAGAATGAAATGGGATAGATGAATGATGAATAGCTAGTGAATATGAAGTGGATGGAGAACTTGGAGTGTTGTGGTGAACTTGGCCTTTGCAAAAATTTCTTCTATTAACTTTTGCCCTCATTCCTTGAAATCATCGCCCTTCATAATTTGACTTTTCAACATTGCATGAGTGAAGGAATGAGATGCAGTCAACTAGTTGAAGGCGGCTGAGACTATTGACCCATCCTTAACTTATAAAACCTCATCTCTCATGAATTGACAACAAATAAAACCTTCTCTCTCATCCATTGACAACAAATTTCTAACTATAATATGCTCAAGAGAAGAGGTTAAGAATATTGCATACCTATACCTACCTGATGATTGTTGGAGAGACATGCACGTTAATGCTGAGTTGATGTTGATTTGCAAGTGTTGGATGGTGATGTTGATGATCCTGATGCTTCTACTAAGCTCTGGAGGAGCTTCTTTGACTTTTGGATCTCCTTTAAAACTACTCACTGCCAACCCTGTAGGTGTCGTTCTGAATCCTATAGGTTTACAGGACAACAACTTGTTTTGTCCATATCTCCCAAACGATAGACTAGATTGAGTTGAAACTTTTTGAGCATCTTTCCATCATCATTATGCGCCTCCCCATAGAAACATTTTGGTCAATGGATGCAAAAATATCAAGAAAAATTAAAAATGGATAAAGGTGATGGATGCCAATTTATTGGAAACTGTGCACTGGAATTTGCTGAAATTGCTTGGGCATGTTACCATCATCCATATGCATCTCCCCATGAAATAGATTTTTAAATGGATGCACAGATATTGAGAAAATGCAAAAATGGATGAAGGTGATGGAAGCCAATTTCTTAGAAATGTGCACTGAAATTTACTGAAATTTCTTGAGCATGTTACCATCATCCATATGCATCTTTCCCTGAAACAAGTTGGAAAATGGATGCATGGTTTTCAAGTTATTGCAAAAACAAATTTCTGCTCTATGTATTTTTGTATCCTATAGTAAAATAGAATATCCTGTAGTTTTTTAGGATAGAAAGGAAAATGAGTGGTAGAAGCTTGAGAATGATGGGTGAATGGTGAAAATAGATGAGGGTGATGGATTGGCATGACCTTGGTCTTGTTGGAGATTTTGAGCAAAGGAGGAGAAAGTCAAAATTTGACTTCTTTTTACTAGGCTTGACCAACTTTTCTTTTGGTACCAACTTGTTATTGTTGCTTGCACATGTTGGAGAGTACATGCATTCATCAAAGAGATGCATGGAGCAAGGATTTCTTTTATTTTTTTTCTCTTTTTTCTTCTAGGCCTACTAGCCGCCTCATTGAGGTTTTCAACTAGTAGGTCTGCCTAGGCACCTCAAAATAGGTTTTCACCTAGGATCTTTTCTTTTTTCTTTTTTTTTCCAACACATTGACCGCCTAATGGAGATTTTCAATCAATGAGCCAATCTGAGGCACCTCCAAGGAGGTTTTCACTTAAGATTTCTTTTTTTCTTTTATTTTTCATTTTCATTTTTTTCTTTTTCTACCCTACCCTACTTGAAAAACAAAATCACTTTCAAATATAAGAATACTTCCAATGGAGTCATGTGCACAACAATATGACAAACAAAATGATGTGGAGGCTTGAAATGTATGCTTTGGCATGTACCTAGATTCCAGAGACCAAATGATTTGACTTTGAAAGGATCAAGCATAATTGAAGAAGAGAGAGATGCTGCAACTTATTGACTGTCTGGGACCATATTTCAATATAGTTGTGATGTCCTTGGTCCTTTTGTGGATCTAGATCATTCTTCATGTCTTCTTCTACCATGACCTTCAAATCTTCCTCTTTTTGCTGATTTTTCTCTTGAATACATGAAAGATTTGATGGTAAGCATGAGGGAGCTCTCTCAATCTCTGATTTTGATCTTTGATCTTCATCAAGTGCAACCCATAATTCTTTTATCTTCTTTTTCAAATCTTCTTATTCTGGATTTATTCTTTTAATGATATCAAGAGAATCTCTTTTTTGCAATACTCTTCTCGAGCTATGGTGAATACCATTGAGCTCAAGAGGAGATGTTTGGAAGTGTTGTACCTTAGCATTGTAAGTGGGTTGGGCTACTTCAATGTGTGGGTTTGGAAATGGTGGTAGAGGTAGTTGAGTGGGAGTGGATATTTGAGATGGATGTGGTTGGGGTTGTGGCTGTGGTGGAGGTGAATGGTAGGGATAACATGGAGTTGGGTATCGAGGATATTGAGGATATTGTGGATGGCTCCCATAAGTTCGTTTGCTCACCTTGTTGCCAAGAGTGGTTTTGCGGTTGAGATGACCAATGTTGCCAAGGAAAAGTTGTGTTCCAATTACTTTGAGATGGATGTTTATAATATTGAAATTGTGAATTAGGCTCTTGCATAATGTTAGGTTGAATAGGCTTCCATGGTCCTCCTAGAGCTACATAACATCACTGCACTGGCAATTGACTTTCTCCATTGTCCTCTTGGTAAAGTTCCTTCAACCTTGGTAATAATGGACAATGTTTAACATCCTGTGATTCTGCAACACAAATATCATCATTTTATTTTCCTTCATGTTGCATTCTCAACATTTCTACTTGTTTTGTTAGATTGCTAAGAATTTCTTTTTTAAAATCATCAAACAAATTTCCAAGTTCAACTTGACTTACTGATCTTGATGCTGATTTACCTACTCTTGCTCTTCCTCTTGATATGTGTTTGCATGTTTCACAATTTTCCTCAAATGATAATTGATATACATCACCTCTACTCATGAGATTAAGGAGATCAATCCAATCATCCCTAATTATTCTAAGTAAGACGGTTTTTAGTGTGTAAGATCCTAAATGATGTAGTTTTCGCCTCTTAACATTGTACATGAACCTCTATATTAGATTCTCAAGGCTCTCATCTTCTCTTTGATTAATTCTAAATATTTCTTCTTTAAGATCATGATCTTTATATTTTTCTATAAATATCTTTTGCATATCATTCCATGATCTTATTGAATTAGTCCCTAAACTCATGAACCATTTCTATCCTTCAAAGTTGCCGGAAACAACCTCAGTTTTTGAGTTTTTAATAAGTAACCATAAGATATAAAAACAATTTCAAATTCAAAGAGAAAGGATTTCAGATCCTCTGACCTTAGACCTTGAAATTTTGGAAGAAAAGATGGAGGGATGTTCTTCATTTGCACACTACCATGAGTATCTTGAACGCGAAATCCAGGAGGATCTTCCTAATTGTCTTCATCTCCATCCATTTCTTCTACATTCTTTTCCATATTCTTCTTCTATCTACAAAAGTGAATGGTAATGTAGCTTCTACTACACGACATGATTAAATGGGGGGTGGGTTGGTGTTGGAGATTTTTTTGTTTTTATGATTGAATGAAAACTATAATGCAATGCAATTTTCTACTTTTGAAATTAAATGTGCCTAATGAAAATATCTTTTATTTTTGCAAAAATTAAAAAGAAGTGAATCAAATAGGGAAGAAAAAAATGCATACTTTGACACCTCCCTGGAAACAGCGTCAAAAAGTGATGAGCCTCGCTATTGCAACAAGAATGCTACAACTCTCAAGGCTACCAACTTTAATTATCAACCTAGGGATCGTACAACCTTAAGAGGTGTCGGCACTATATGTGTAGCATACAATGTATCCTTCCTTTTCTATCATGATGTAATGGAGTGCATGTACTAAAGTCAAATCCTAAACTAATTGTAGAAAATGAAACGTTTGAAATGGAACCTTAACCTATTTCAAGAAAGAAAGTACAAGGAGAGAGACGGAAATTCAATGCTAAATCACACCATTTCCTAATTAACTGCCAAGAAACTATGGTTTTCAATAATGCTAAATTATCATGAACCAAATGCTACTGTGTAAGCAAGAAAGTAAGAAGCATAAAGCATCACTAATGTGCAAGTAAAGGGACTGAAATAAATTTGTTTTTGTCTTTTTGTCTTTTCATGCAAAATCAAGTATGCAAACTAATTTCCTTTGGTGATGGGGCACATGAATTTAAGGATGTTGGAGGTTGGATGGAAGGGTTAGGAGATGGTTGGATGGTTTGGGAGACCCTTGGGAGGATTTTGGTGACTTCCTATAGGTTTTCCATCAATTCAACCTCAAAACAGGCCATTTCAGGAAAACCTAGATAATGTACTAGAAACCTACAAGATGATCCTATAAGAATTATAGGAAACCTACAAGATACAACCGAGAGAAAATTGTGAGGTGTTGGAGGTGATGGAAGGCCTAGGAAATGTGGTATATGGTTGTAATGGAGTGAGAAAATTCCTAGGATCACTCAGAACACAAAACCAAAGTTGGGAGATGGATGGATTTTCTCAAAAAGCTTGGAGAAGTTTCCTTGTGAAATGATGAAATTGGTGAGGGTTTAATGACCAAGAAAATCAAATCCAAACTGGATGGAATTTTTTTTTATTAACTAGGATGTCTTAGGTCCCTATTCCAATTTGAATCACTCAAAAATACTTATGTTAACCCATGGAAAAAAAATAAAAAAAATTACTAGTTGAAAATCTAGAAATTTGAGAACTAGTGAGCTAGTGAATCTAAAAAATGCCTAACCAAATAAAGTGAAAATGCAATGGGGTAATTTTTTTAATGAACTAGAATGTTTTTTTTATCTAATTCAAGTTGAATCAATACGATTGAAGCTTTTTAGCATGCTCTAAAAATAGCAGAAATTTATTGTTCTTTGTAAAAAAGGAGGTGTAGCAATCTAGATTTGGGAATGAGAAGACTAATCCAAGAAACTCAATGATTATTATGAACTTCCAAATATTTTCCAAGGATGAAATAATTCTTGTGATACTGCAAAAGAAATTACATCAACCATTTAACTCAATCCTACAACAAGAAATTATTAATCCTAAATGTAGAAATATAAAGACATAAAAACTAGAGATGCATGTGAATAAGCAACGAAAATAAGGAAAGAAAATGATACAAAAAGGATATGAGGTTCCTGGGATGGCCAAGCCCAAGGAAAATAAGAGACCCATGGAGGAGAACAAGATTTAGAAGTTGAACATGACACCAATCTTCATTATTTTCATCAATCGAATTACATCCCTGTAAGAAAATACAATGGAGCTGCAAAAATACAAGCTCTCTCCACAATAACACTAATGAAAATCCCCCATAGAGGAAAATTCGACTTGGTACTTATAAAAAAATGATTATGAATCATTCCTCATGAATTGAGGAAGCTTTCCGCACCAAAATCCCTTGATTAGTGGATCTAGTCCCTAATACTAGGAATTTGCATTAAATGGCAGGGAACACATTCCTAGATTTTTTCAATCATTCCTTGGAGGAAAATTGGACTTGGTACTTATAAAAAATGATTAATAATAATTCCCCATGGATGGAGGAATATTTCCCCACTGAAATCCCTTGATTAGTGGATATGATCCCTTGATTGGTGTATCTTCTCCCTTGATTACTGGAACACATTCCTAGATTTTCTCAATCATTGGAGTTCCACAATTTGTGGCATAATTCCATAATATCTTGTTGACTTATTATTTTTTATTGATCCTCCAGTAGTAGGGAACAAGTCCCTAAATTATTTCCTCCTCGAAATCTTCATAATCTACCCAATATTCTATATTCCACAAAAAATAAATAATATTAGGCACAAATATTGAATTATTCATAAACCTTTCTAAGGAATATATTAAAGCTAAAAATAAATTATCTAATGCAAAAAGAGAGGTTTAATGTGTTGAAAGATGGTCATAGGCCTTAATTTATGTTTTAAATTAGAGGCATGGGCCTTAATTTATGTCTAATTTAGAAGCTCGTCACCTTCCTTTATATTATCCAAAAAAATGAAGGGATACAAGCTAAAACCGATCCTTTGTAATTTGCTCTTCGCTCTCACACAATCTCCTCTCTCTTTATCACTCAAAGTACAAATATCTCCAGCCACTATATAATTCCCTCATATATAGTAAGGGGTTTCCTTTTAGGGAAAAACCCCTAAATTAAACATAAATTCAATGTCAGATCATCTTCCTAGTGAATGACTTAGATTGACTACGAAATTAAAATATTTTACAGGGTGATTTTACAATCTATTTTAGCTTTGGGGGTGTTTCCCCCAAACCCCCACCAAGGGGGGGCTCATAAAATCACCCCCCTAGACCCCCCCAATGGTGATTAAATGAAGGGCGGTGTTTCTGCCTCGTTACGAACTAGGGTCCAACTCGACGATACCTTTGAACAAAGAAGATAATCAGGCTCCACACCCAACAAACTCCTTGCCCATATCTAGGAGTTTTTCTTCCATAAGGCCCACATCTTCTACATTATTTGATTTAGCAATCTGCATCCAACGATGTTTCCTTCCTCTTTCTTTTTCAAGTTCAAAGAAGAGAGGGGTTGAAAATTTTTGTGGGATTTCTCTGCCTCCTTCAATGAACTTGTAGTAGGAGCTCGAGTTGGGTTGTGGACTAGGCTCTTGTAGCTTTGTAAAATATCCCTCAATTGTCTTTGTAAAAGAATACTCTCTTCGACATTTACACATTTTTCGTCATATCTTACCTAGGGAAAGGTTGAGTAAGCTACCATACATGAGCCTATCTTTTATTGATTGGTGCATGCTCGAGCAGTTGAATGCTGTGTTGCTACTCAGGGAAGCACTTCCTTGCTCTCTTTCTATGTTTTTCTTTTGGATTCTATATAATTGACTCCTTGTCTTGTTCATGTGTGCAGGTGCTTGATATCATTTTGTTGTTGCTTCTACTGTGGAGTATTGCTATGAAGAACAAGGTTCCCATGGATGATGGTACGCTTCCTTACTCTGGTTGGGCATACAAATAGAGCTTTAGGTTGTTTGCACTAGTGGAACAAGCTACTATAGGAGATCATGTAGCAACCCCTTTTTCTTCCTTTTCAAGGTTTTTTTTCCTTAGATGGATGGTGGAAAGTGGTGTAGGGGTTAGAAAATGATAGTAGAGCTCCGATGGAGTGGTGAAGGGTTGTGGAAATGGAGGACATGTCTCCCTTTTTTTATTTTATAGTTTTTTTTTTACATTTTCTTGTGTTGTTTTTTAATGAGACAGAGCTAGGTATGGGTATGGTGATTTGAATTAGGGATGCATGGGAGATAGGTGAGTGGTTTGATGAGTTGTAGGGTTCCTATTAAACTTATAATAGACATGTAAGATGATTTTATGATTGGGTCCACTTTCGTGTACCATTTCAAGACATCCTCTTGTGATATAATATTTTCATATAATAGCTACATGACATCCTATAGCACACCAGAAAAATGAAAAAAAATATTTTTTTGAGGCCCAATAATATATATGAGTGGTAGGGACATGGTTGGCATGGATGAGATGGAGTGGATGGAGGGAGAAATGGAATGAAATTGAGAATTATGTCCCTCTAGCTCTACAATTTCCACTATCTTAAAAAACCTCCAAAATGACAAAATTTATTAATGGACAGGTTGGAGTTTCGTGTCATGGTATTTTTTCTTTTTTGCTTTTTCTTCTCTTTTCTTTTGAGGGACACACAAGCTTTCTCAAGAGAAGTTTTCAACATGCTTGCCTGCCCTGGTGCCTCAAGGGAGGTTTTCACCCAAGGATCTTTTATTTTTATTTTTTCTCTTTTTTCACTTTTGGGCTGCCTCATGGAGGTTTTCATCGAGGCCTCTTATTGTGTTTTTTTTGCACAAATAAAAAACATTTTAGAAAAAATTGTGACTTGGAAGCTAGGACACTTCTAATCACATTTAACTTCTTTCTAGTTGTGCTAATGAACTCTTCCTTGACCAAAGTAATTTTGCAAGTCTTCAACCTATATCCACTGATAATCAAGGGAATACCTTCCTCATCAATGGTCTTGATTTGAAAAACTCTATTATCATGAAAATTCTCTATCAAGTATGGGCCTAACCACCCTTTCATCAATTTTCCTTTGAAGTCCTTGAACCTGGAGTCATATAGAAGGTCTTAATCTCCTCCTTGAAAAACGTTGTCCTCGATGATCTTGTGATGCGAAACCTTCCTCTGTACTTGGATAACATCATTGTGTAGGAGGGCCTGCATCCTAAATTCATTCAGACTATTCAGCTAGAGAAACCTATCTTGTTATGCATTTGTAACATCCAAATCCAACTGTGCTACCATTCTCAAGTTATTGTATTCAAAATCAATGGAGAGTAGAACATTCTTTCCATGGACCAAGTCATAAGGAGTGAAACTAGTAGCTGTCTTCCAAGTTGTATTGTAGGCCCGAGTGGCCTCCACTAGTCTCTCTGACCAATCCTTTCTGTTGTTGTTCACAAACTTGATGAGGATTCCTTCTAATGCCCTATTGGTGACCTCTACTTTTCCATTGGCTTGAGGATGATAGGGAGTAGATGTTTTGTGCTTTATCCCATGTTGTCTTAGCATATTTTCAATTATATGTGATGTGAATTGAGCTCCTTGATCAGTGACTAGCTCTCTAATGTACCTAGATTTGTAAAACACATTTTCCCTGAAGAACTCAACCACTTTCACCATGTTTTCTACCTTGACAGCCTTGGTCTCAGCCCACTTTGTCAAATAACATGTGCGTACAATTATGTACTTTTCCTCCTCTAATGGTGGATTAATTGGCTCAATGAAATCCATTCCCCACTTGTCACTTGACTCTAAGTCCACCTAAGGTTGCAAGGGAATTTCATCCTTGGGAGTAGGTTTCCCCATCCTTTGGCACTGATCACGTCGACTGGTGTATCTTCTTGAATCTTGGTGAAGAGTGGGCTAGTAGTAGCCAGTTTGCAGTACCTTGAAATTTGTCCTCCTGGCAACAAAGTGACGTTGACAACGCCCATCATGACACACTAACAGGATGTCAAAGACTTCCTTCTCCCTGACACACTTTCTCAATATTTGACACGGGCCCAGTTTGAAGAGATTTCCCCCAATCCAATCGAATGAGAAACTCTTCCTTACAATCCTGCTCTTCTCCCTAGATGACAGATTTGGAGGAAACTTTGGAGAAACTAGGTAGTTCACTATGTCAGCAAACCATGGAGAGAGAACTAAAATAGAAAATAAATTCACATATGGAATCTAATCATCAACCATCCCTTCTTCACCCACAGGTGAAGAAATTCTACATAAAATATTCCACAACTACATTTTCTTCACATGGCTTATGAATTCTCGTTAAATTGAATTGTTGTAATAAAATTAACCATATAATAATTCTAGAATTCACATTAGGATTGTTCATTAAGTACTTGATAGTAGCATGGTCAGTATAAACAAAGTTTTGATAACCAGTGATGTAGTGTCTAAATTTATTCAAAGAATGGACAACAACTAGGAATTCCTTCTCAGTCACAATGTAATTCAATTTAGCCATAGACATATTTTTTCTAATGAAGTAAATGGCATAAGGAAACTTGTCATCTATCTGTCCTAGAGATTCTCCTACAGATTTTTCAGATGCATCATCATGGATGTAGAAGGGAAGAGCCCAATTTGGGCCTCTAAGTATGGGTGTAGTATTCAACTTATCCTTCAAGATTTCTAAGGCCTCTTGGAAATTATTGAACCAACAAAATTCAGATTCCTTGGCCGACAATCCAAACAATGGTGAGGCTACTTTGTTGAATTCATTGATAAAACTCATATAGTATCCATCTAATCCCAAGAAAATCCTAACATCCCTCTCCTTTTGAGGAGTGGGGACCCTTTTTATGATGGAAATTTTATTTGGATCCATTTGTATTCCTTCCTCTGATATTGAATGACCCAAAAAAGTCCCTGCATTAATCAAGAATTCACACTTCTCGGGACTAAGTGATGGGTTAATTTCAATGCACTTATTTAATAATTTCCCCAAGTTAGAGAGAGCCTTGAAGAAGTTACACCCATATGGATTGAAATCATCCATATAGATTTCTACAGTGCGATGGACTAGCTCAATAAAGTTGCTCAGAACTTCCCTATGAAAAGTGGCAGGGGCATTACATAAGAAAAAGTACCCCAAGGACAAGTGAAGGTGGTTTTATCTTGGTCCTCTGGGCTTATATGGATTTTATTATAACCATTGAATCCATCTAGGAGAGAGAAGAACCTCTTCCCTACAAGGCCATCCAAGACTTGATCAATGAAAGGTAGAGGAAAATGGTCTGTTTTGGTGGCTTTGTTTAACTCTTTGTAATCCACACAAATCCCCCATTTTCAATTCTTCTTTGGGACCAAGACTAGATGGGACACCCACTCACTATCTAAGATGGGGTAAATTAACCCTGCATCTGACAATTTCTGCAACTCTTCCTTCAATATGTCTTTGAGGGTTGGGTTCATTCTCCTATGAGGTTGGCACACTGGTTTGCATCCTTCCTTAATGCAAATGTGATGAGTACACACCGAAGGATGCACTCCCTTCATTTCCTTATAGCTCCAAGAAAAATAATCCAAGTTCTCTCTCAACATGTTGCACAACTTCTCTTCTTGGTTAGCTGAGAGAGAGGGGTTGATTTTCAATGTTCTATATGGACCAAATTCTACGTTTTTTACGTGATCAACACTAGGGTCAACTAGACATAAATCCATCCAAGGATTATCTTCATATTCCTTCACCAACTCATCAATAGGCATGAAATTAGGGGACTAGGTCTAGAGTATTTGATCAAAGAGTTCATCTTCATCAAGTTTCCCCCCTCCTATAATAGCATGTAGGGTATAGATTAGATAGGATGAGGTATGATATACTTCATCTTCATCTTACTCTTCAAAACATAAGGCTAGGTCATGCTCTAGGGATGGTTGAATAGTAGGGTACAAGACCAAATGTTTGGAAAAATGCCCATTCTTAATGGTCATGTTCCCAACCCTACAACTTATGTAATAATTAGCAGTGGCTAGCCATGGTCTTCCAAGCATGAGAGGATAACCATTGAATTTGGTCTTGGGTTGAAGAACTAAGAAGTTAGCAGGATACTCCCAAGAATCAATAAAGACCATTACATCCTCAACAACTCCCTCAAGAGCGACTATGGACCTGTCTACAAGTTGCAGTATTGTTGTTGTCTTTATTAACGATCCTTGGAGATTTAGTTTGAGCATGGTCTCCTTAGTAATCACATTAATGGAAGCCCTGAGATCAATCAAGGTGTGAGGGACAATGATGACATCAATGTGCACATCTACCAAAAGACTTCCAAGGTCTAGATACTTTGGAAAAATTACTCTCCACAACATTAGGTTAGATAATTTACCAATGAAATTGAAGGTAGGGGTGTCTTTCTTTCTCCTCCCAAGATGTTTGAATATCTTTTCCTTGATTAACTTGTTGTAGATGGGGACATCCTTGATGGCTTGGAGGAGTGGTTTTTTCACACACAATTTTTTCAATTCTCCCAGAAGTTCAGTCTCCTCTAGGGTGTGCTGACTAGGATCGATCAATATTTTAGGAAAAGGAGGTGGATTTTCTTTAGGAACACTCTCTTGATTTTCCTCTTCAATCTCCTTAGGTGGATATGGAGGTTGGTTATATGGTAGCACTTTTCTAGACATGAGGTGAATTCCTTGAACCTTTAGAACATATGTAGGGTAAGATGTCTCCCCACTATAGACATGTTATGATTGCTTGTTGTTCGGGTTTAGATTTGGTTGGGTAGGCATCTAAGGTTGCTTGGGTGAAGCACGATGAATTAGAAGTGGTTGAGATGGAGGTTGATAAATTAAAATTGGAGGTTGGTTTAATTGAGGCCTCAAACCTTGTGATGGGGTATTCCATTGAGGATGTTGAGAAGAATATGGTTGAAATTATTGATTGGTAGGTTGGGAAGGATACTGAGGTGCATAAGTCCAAGGAGAAGGTGTGGACCATGAAGGGTGAGTAGGAGAACATCAAGGGGGCAGGGACACATTCTGATAGGGATTGTAATAGGAATAAGATGCACCTTGCATGCCATGTTGGTATGGCCGAGGTCCTTGGGGCCTCCTTTAATCAATATAATAGAGTTGTTCAGTGCCCCCTTCATCTCCTCGGTACAAAACCTTCAATGCAGGCAGAGAAGGGAACTTATTTGTGGAATGGTTTTCCTCATAGATCGAGAAGACCTCTATAAACTTTAGTGGACATTCATTTCTAGGGTGCCTCCTAGTGCATTTAGGGAAAAATATAGCTAAGGCTCTCTCTTCTTCGTCTTATTTCCTCTTAACATGCATAGTGTCCACTTGTAGAGGAAAGGTGTGCACCATTTCACTTTCAAATTCCTCCAACATGTTTCCAATTTCACTCTTGATAGAAGTGTTGGAGGAAGACGAATTGGCCAATGCTTGACTAGCCTTATCCTTATTTCTAGTAGCCTTAGAATGGTTTTTTTAGCACTGTCTTGATATGATTATAGGGTAGCTGATAAATGTCCCCTCCAAGAAACATGTTTATGGTTTCCAGTATGTCCTCCCCAATTCCTCTAAGAAGGACTAACTTGAGTGATTAAGGATCAAGGGTGCATCTGGCCCTTTTGTAACTAAGTTGGAGCCTTTTCTCATAATCCTCCAGGGATTCATTAGGTCCTAAGGTCATTATAAAGATTTCATCTTTGGTCTATTTGGACCTAAAATGGTCCTTGTACTTGTTGTTAAAGGATTGCTGCATTTGAGCCTAGGTAGTGTTTCTATCCCTAAGTAGACCCATGAACCAGTGCAAGGATGCATCCGTAAGGGTGGATGGGAACAACTTCAACTTCTAGTCATTAGAGGTATAATCATAGGTTCCCCATATGACAGAAAACTTAAACAAGAAGGTATCAAGGTCCTCTAAGGTTAGGCCATGGAAGTGAGGAAGGGAAGAGGAACTTATGTTTTTCATCCTAGTATCTATATTAGTCTCTCTGATGGGAAAAACACCCCCATTATTGTTTTCAGCTTGATTTCCATTTTCAGCCATGGTGTAAGTGTGTTCAATGGTCTCTTCTCCTTATTCCCTAATATGCTTTTCAAAGATTTTAGGTTGTTCTCCTAAGGGGTCTTCTAACTCTCTTACAGTCAGAAAGGGAAGATGAGAGTCGTTGAAGAAGAGGGAAGGTTGACTGTTTGACGGTGTGGGGGTGTTTGGCAAGAATTTTGCTAAAGTGTCTCTACTCCTACGAGGCATGATATATATATATATATATAAGGACAAGAAGGAAAGCATGAGCAACATCTATCTAGAAAATGCAAAATAGAAAGAAAAAGCAGAAATTACATCTACCTAGACACCTCCTCGGTAATGGCACCAAAAAATGATGAGCCTCAGTATTGTAGCAAGAATTCTTTCGACTCATAGGGCTACAACTTTACTTTATCAACCTGGGGTTTCATACAAACTTGGAGGTGACAGTGCTATATACACAATAGATGCATCATTATACTCATGTAACTTCTCAATTAGGGCACTTGACCATTAGGGTTCTCGACCATTCCTCTATTGGACTAAGGGAGTCTGACTACTAATAATGGAATGTAAAACTAGTTCTAGTACAAGAAAAGTAAATGCTTGTCAATTCAGGAAATGAAAGTTGATAACTTGTAAATTCTATGATATGACATAAATCATCTAGCTATGAAATGACACAAATCACTTGCAGGAAGGAAACAATGCTAACCTTGCACTTGATCATCTAGCTACCAGAATTGCTTGAAAATTGGAAGTTATTCTATCATTTCAAAATCCAAATATGCATGCATTTAATTATCTCATTCACACTTGGAGAATAGATAAAAGTCCTAATTTCTAAATTCAGAAATATAAACTCTAATGCTATCTAATCTTGCAGGAGGGAAAGGAATGAAAATATTGGTCTACGTGGCACTTATGGTCATGCAATCGAAGTTGACGGGTTAACCTACTCCTATACTAGGCTATACTACCATTTTAGGTCAAGAAATTATCAAAACAAGCAGCTTCAAGTTTGCTACAGGATGTCCTGAACTACTACAGGATGCCTTGTACTGCTATAGGAAGTCAACTGATAAGTTTTGAAAGACAATAATGGTGAGATGAAGTGTTGGAAAGGTGCATTATAGTTTTATAAGGTATAGGTGAGGTGAACATCACCCAAGGCCAAGCCCAACACTTAAAGAAGGTCAGATCTTCCCAAGAGAGCTTGCTCATAGTGGCTAGAAAACAAAGGTTCAAAATATGGGTTGGTATGCTTCAACAGAAGGTGGAGAAGACCTAGGTGGAGTTGGTTGGAGGTGTCACTTCCTACAGATCAAAAATCCCAGCAATAAAACATGTTTCTCTTTTCATTTACAAATTATTTCATGTCAACATGGAAAAAGAGAGTTGAATTTAGAAAGTCTAACCTAACTATTGTTAGAGACTAGATCGATGGAATGGACTATCTTCTAGGCTACAACAATCTTATGAAGCAAAATATAAACTACAAATATTTCCAAGGAATTATAAATAGCTATCTAGCTAAAAATGAAACTTAACCTAAGGAATGAACAAAAGACAAACTTTGTTTTTGGGCTGTGAGACTCGGGTCCCCTAATCATGATCCCACAAGGGAGATGGTTTAGGGGTCACTATCATAAGCTTTTCTAGTATATTTTCCTTCACTAGACTATAACACTAATATACTCTTTAATCTAATGAAAGCATGGATAAGCAACAACTTCGATCAACATTTTGAGATACACAAAAAAACATAAATAAAATTCAATAGTAAATTAACATTATACTCTAAGAATACAGATACAAAAGAGAGGAACTTATGCTACTAGGTTTGGGACCTAACCCAAGAGCTTCAGCCCTTTGAGTCAACTCATTGCTAGAAAAAAATATAATTTCTCATTATCATAAAAATGTCAAATACATCATAATAATAACAGTCAAATGTGCTTAAGCTTAATGGCCTCTTGGCTACAATAAAAATTCGAATCCTAATGAGTCCCTTAGCTTTCTTATTTATACAAAAATGGAGCTACATAAAACTCCCTAGAAAATAGGGATACTTTTCTCCCTAACTCGATAATAACTTTTCCTTGAATGGCACTAGCTTGGTTTCCAATGAACTCGGGTTGCTTGGCTACTAATGACACCAAGCTGATGCGATAGAGTGGGATAATCTTCGAATGATCTGAGGAGTTAAGGAGGGCGACCACTACCTATAATCTCTCTTGATTGTCTACTCCAAGTCCTTACACTCAAGTCAACTCAAAACTACAATTTATTGCATTTAACACACATTAGGCCATAGGAAATAGTAACTCCGTTTTACTCTTCTGTAAACAAATGTGACAAAAGACAATTTAATAAGCTAGAGAGTGGCATTGTGACCCATGTAGTTTACCTATTTATGAGCCTCATCATCATTGTCACTACATTCAATAAGTATATGTTTTTCATTGATGTATGTATTGGCTTGTTATAATCCACATGTTCAAGGACTTTTGTGAATGTACAAGATTGTCATTAAATTTTTTTTACAAATTGTCACATGTTCCCTAATACAAGTATTCGATTTGAAACTTGTGTGAACTGAATCTTTGTTTTTAAGATCATATAAGATGACTATTTATTGTAGGAAAGGTCAATAATATGATGGAAAACTTTACAACAATGTACTCTTCATGTACAAGCTCATCTTGAAGACGTTAAAGAAAATTTATTTTGTTTACGATTTCCAAGATTGAGTCAAGTTTTTCTTCAATGGTTCAAACTTCAAGATGAAGTTTTTCTAGAGCCCTGTAAAGATAAGGGTAGAGAGAATTCTCATATTCCACTCATCAATATTTGTTTCCCATAGCAACGATACAAATGATGGCTCAATTCCTAACAAGAAACTGGTATTCATGAGGATGATAAATGAAGTGCCTTGATTGGCTATTGAAGGGCACCGATTGAAAATTTTTCACTTTGGATTGAGTTTTTGGGTATTTTTGAATTCCAGCGCCTTTATATTGGCAAGGGAATTAAAATTTTAGATTCCAAAATTTCCTAGTGGGAAGAAGTGATCAGGTGATCAATTTTAAGCTCAAAAGTGAAAGTGTCCAAAACTTCTTGAAACTCATGCCAAATGGAAGAGCTCACCGATATAAATCCAACACAACTTTAATCACTCAAAATGATAATGTATGGTCCTGACATCACATTTTGATTATTTTCTCAAACATGCAAAAAATAACAAATTGGTCATTCGACTATGTTTTTTGGGTTTTTTATGGGCCAGTGGAAGAATACCACTTGGCCTCTTCGGAATGGTCAAATTTTGTTGGTTGTTGATTGGTTTTTTCTAGGTCCAATGGGTGGAAGCTTCATGGGCCAGTGGGGGATAGCCACATGGTCTCCCCACATTGGTAAAAAATTATGGTTTTGGGGAAAACTGCCTCCACACGAATCGAACATAAGACCTCACCCCAAGGAGCAAGGAGAATTACCAATAGGGTGCGCTTTGGTTCCTGTTAACTGTAGGCAAAATAATATAACTAATATTGGTGTAGATCACATTTGGAGGAAGGGTCCAACTTAAGCCCTATCCCCTAGCCACACCTCACATCATGGGACCATGGTGGAGGGAGTCAAGGGGCGAGGGGCTCAGCTGCAGCCTAAGGCCATAACCACACGCCAATAGACTATGTTTCAATTCCCAAGCACTAACAAGTAGGGAGTGGAGGTAAAGGGATTATCCCATGTCACATGCCATGACATATAACCATGTTGGATCATAATTTCTGGTTTGACGCAAAAGATTAATGAAGGGGGGCCAACCCCATGGTTTTATGTGTCCGACATGATCACAGTTGCAGGTTTTGGGAGCACTAGGCAAAGGTGCCAGAGTAGGGGGCCCAAACCCAAGTTCCATGAGCTTTATATGAAAACTAACAAGAGGGAAATGAGCTCCGATGGGTGGGGAGGGCATTAAAGCCCAACCCTCAGAATCATGGAGAGCATGTAACCGTTCACCCAAAGGGAAGATGCCTAACTACTAGTGATGATCGTTAAGGCTCAACCCTGTAACTATGTGGCCATATGGCCTTGATTTTTAGTCTCAAGGTGTTAGAGGATAATTTAAAGGTCCAACAAAATGCACTTGCAGAGGGTTAAATTGTTGCTCCATTAGTGGTTTTCAGGGTAGATTTGTATGAAAGTTAGCTAGAAGGGTGAATTTTTATGATGGTTAACTATCAAGTTCATGAAAGAGCTTGGAAGCTCATAATGTTTGGAGTTTTTATCCAAATGGAGCTCAAAAAGAGGCTACTTAGGGGTTTTTGAATGTTCTAAATCCACTAATAACCTCTCATTTCTGATTTGAGCACATCTACAAATTATTTTTGCAAGTTTAAGATTAAAGTTGTATGGATCAATAAGTAGTCCTAGGAGGTATTTGGGCATGCGGAAGACCTTGTAAGGGTATTCTCACTTCTAGAAGGCTACTGTAGTAGCTATAATTAGCAAGTTTTAGCTTAGATTTAAAGTCTCTTAACATGAAGTTTTCATTATGTGCTTCAATGTGGAATTGAAGAATTCACATGATATTTTTAGCTCATTTCTGTTGAAGTATGTCATCTTTGTAGGAGATGTTTTGAGTTGCTGATGTTATGAGAGTTCTTTGTAGGAGAAAATGACCTCATAGGGTAATAGACACTTATTTACATATAGCAAATGTTTATGTATTTCATTTTTATACTAAATATATGAGTGGTCTAGTCATGTTGATAGGCCCGAAGATGTAGCCCATGAGGACTGAACTCCAAAAAACCTTTGTCTTGCTCTTCTTTATGCCTACATGGATTATGTGTTGTTATGCTCATTATGTTAAGTTACATATGACTATTGATTCATTATTTGAAGAGATATTGAATAAACTTGTTTTTTCAAGACCCATTTTTAACCTTTCAAAGCGTTGACACGATCCTAAATTTTGTTTTATTTGATTTTGGAAAAGCGGAAGAAATCACCTAATCCAATTTCAGATCATTAATATAACTTAGAACTTACAATATAGTTGGTTATTATTGAATAAAATTCAAACAATCATCCATAAAAATATATAATATCCTACAATTCATGAAGATAGTAGTAGGTGTAGAATTCAAGCATTCATTATAATCATAGATATAAAAGAGAAATTATCAATGATAAATATGATAGTGATTTTACGCATTCATTCATGACTAATAAAAGGATACATATTATTCATTAACATATCAAATATTATCATAAACCATAATACAATTATGCATAAACCATTATACTTATATTAATAACTTGAAATGGTTGGTACCTAAACAAGGGACTTCAATTCTCCACCCAACCATTAGTGAGTTACAATACAATATATCTTGTATTTAACCACCCCCAAGATGGATCTCGTGTCTGAGGTGATTCTTGCATAGGGTAATTTCGCACAAAGGCTTAGCCAAACTCTCAAGAGATGGAATCCATTTTACAAGTGGTTCAAAAATTATCTTTTTATAACAAGCATTGAAATGTTTTGTAATTCATTATCCGTGTGGTTCAAGTGCTCTTTAGAAAGCATCGTAGTGGCTCAAATTCCCCTATCCATGTGGTTCAGTAGTTATACAACAATCATTTTAGTGACCCATATACTCTCTGAGTTCAATCACAAGGCTTCATCCAAGGCTCATATGGGGTATTGCTCAATTTGAGGAGACTAAATCTACTAAATAAGTGGTTCCACAACCATGGTTTCATGGAAATCATTATAGAGGTGAGTAGCCCACTATATAGTTGGTTCAACAAACCTACTAGTATGCACCACAATGGCTTAGGTTACCCCATCAAGTGGTTCAACAACCACACAACAAGCACTCAAGTGGCTCAAAAGGTACTCAACAAGCACCAAGTGGTTCAATACTTGAATGAGCCTCCCACTAGTTATACAAGATTAGAATCACAATTCAATGGCCTCCACACAACAATATAAGGGATGACACCCCACAAGTCGAAGTATAAGCTCAAGGACAATCCAGTCAAGTTTAGTCTTTCCAACTACTCCTAGCTCTTTCTTCTCCAATGGGCATTTTCCTCTGTGAATTGTTTATGGGGTGTGCTCATTTGCATATTCTATTCACATATTATTGCTCATATTCCCCTCCCCCCCAACATGCTGTAATATGTTGTCTTCTATTCCCTTTTGTTATCTCCCCTCGACAACTATTTACCTCCCTCCTTATCCTCCTAAGACATCTACTCCTTGTCTCTATCTATAAGGAGGCAATAGGGATGGAAATTATTGTCAACCCTTGGGGCCCACTCCAAAACTTCACTGCTATTCAACAAACAACATTGTGGTTAGGGTGATATTAATGTAAATACATGAGGTGGGCATGGATTGATCACGACATGGCACAAAAATTTAGGAAACCTATGTAAACTTGTCCGCACCCCCCACCCCATCCTTTCCCCCATCCCCCTTTAAAGCATCGAATTTGTGTCCCTCCCTATTGGGTCTCCGAAATGTCATCAAATTTTACCCACATTTCCATTATTTAACCCTCATTATGTAACTCTATAGCCCCATAACCCTACATTAAGTAACCATTTTCATGATCATATGGGTTTATCATTATTATTTTCCAAGTCATTTATTTTAAGTATTATAAGTGAATTTATGATTAAACATTAGGAAATTAACATGTTTCATATATATCTAAAAGTGCTATGAGTTTTGTGATATTGTAGGCCTACTTGGAGATCTTGAAGGGTCCTATTTGACAACCCAACCACAAATTTGAATTTCAAATTCCTACTCATGAAGATTTGTGGAATAATTGTAGAAGATGTAGATCATTAAATATGCACATTCAAAGGAGAATAATCATGGATGAGAGAATTTTGAGAGAATTTGTATATTATATTTTTAGGAGATTGGTTGTAACCACAAGAGATAACTGTGGATTTAGGAGAGATTTAAGGATCTATATTTATTGAATAGTTCTCCTCAATTTTTGTATAAATAGGAGTGCACCCTTCATACAAAGAGTTGTTAAGTGATAGAGTTGTTAGTTGTTGGTTCCCAAGTTGGAGGTTTCTAGTCATTAGTTAGAAGTTTCTAGTGAGGAGGTTCCAAGTTCCATGTTCCAAGATGTAATTTGTAAAGTGAGGATAGAGAATTCTTGTAATATCTTGTAACTTCATTTTATGAAATATATACTACTATTTTGATCTCCAAGATGTGATATTGTTTGTTGTGCTTGCTAAGGAATGGAGGGCCCCCATCAACCACAGTTTGCATACCTTTCTACATATTGGTAACATAGTGTAGTTATGTTATTTCATTTATTTTCAGCAAGTGTGATTTCAATTCAACAAGTGTGATTTCATTTATGCAAGTGTGGTGTGATTTGATTTATGCAAGCCTGTTGTGATTTCATTTATGAAAGTGTGAAGTGTAATTTCAATTCAGAAAGTGTGATTTCATTTATACAAGTGTGGCGTGACTTCAATTATGAAAGTGTGGTGTGATTTTCATTTATGCAAGTATGGTGTGATTTGAATTCTGAAAGTGTGATTTCAATTGTTTTTAAGTTTGTAATTGCATTGAATTGATTTAATTAGCTTTATAAGTAGTTTCATTTGCATTAGATTAATCTATTATGCTAAATAACCACATAGTATGTATAGTACAAGTATACCTCATTAGTCTATAAACCTCGAGTTGACAATTAATGAGAGGATTTAACTTACAATTAAATCACCCAACATTTTGGTGCCATTTTCGGGGAGGTATACATAGGTGTTTTATTTTGAAAGTTTAGAAAAATCATGATAGTTGCATTCATTTTTAAATACATGGTTAAAATCATATTAAAATCATTTTGCATATTTAATTTAAAAAAATAAAATTGTACTAATATGTGTGCACGACAGGAATTATCAACCAGTTGGAGTAATTCACGAATAATTAAGAATTTGAAGAATGTTCTTCTAAGAAATTTCTTGAATATTAGAAATAGTTGGGATATCTGCTTCTTAGGAAGAGTATATTCTAATTGCATGCAGAAGCTTGTCTATTTCTCCACCTCCACAAGAAGATATTTGAGTCCCTTTTGATTCCTTTTGTCAATTTGTTGAAGAGACTAAAGAATCATGCAATACTTTTGATGGCGAGAAACTAGTAGAATGTAAGATTGAGGAATGCATAATAAAGGAGGATATCTAATGTGATCTAAACCAAGAAAGGAATCAGGAATGTCATGGCCTTATTGAAAGATGGTTCTAATGAAGGATCAAGTCACATCAGTCTTCCATTATTCCTTACTTCTAGATTGCATTATCAAAACAACTAGTATTTCATTCTTTGATGTGTTTTAATGTATATTTTCAAAAATAAGCATGAATGTATTTTTACTCATGTTACGCACATGGTTACACTAGAAATATGCATACACTTGAAACAAATTTTCTATTTCCAATAGAGTAGAGTAGGATAGAATACATGAATAAAAACCAAGTTTGGTGATGTGTGTCTGTTTTTTTTTTTAAGTTTTTAAGTTAGATTTCATTTTGTTTGCAATTTTATTTATTGGTGGTGCAGTAAGATCCACCCAACTCACTAATCAATTGCAGAAAGATGTAGAAAGAGAAGGAATATTTGAAAAGGAGAAGAACAAATAGAGATTTTAGAGCCACAATTCAAAGTTAGAGACCACATCCTTTCACTTTGTCCTTTTAAATTTAACATTCCAAATGAATAACGAGTTTCAATATTGTTGAGTATGCTCTCTTCTTGCACTCTCTGCAACATGGAAGATCACAAAATAAAATTGAATAAAGCTAGTTTTAAAATATTGCAATAAGAATTGGATAAGAGATCTCAATTCATACTCAAAATTATAATCACAATATTTTACAAAGCTCAAATAAAAAACATAATGTCTCCAATGGATCCAGCACTGTTGAAAACCCTTGTTTTGACTCTTTTTGCATCTCATTTGGCTAAACAATGAGTAAAATATCACTGTTTCAAGTTTCTAGTCAATTATGCTATTAATAATCCTACAATTCGACCTAAACCAAACCAGTGTGCCCCTCATGTGGAAAATGCACACAAACCTGGCCTACATTCTTGATCCATGGTCCAATTTATAGGACAGTTAAAATTTCCATTAAGCCCTGATTTTTCTGCCAGTGTGGTCATATGGAGGGCCATACAATCTAGGGCTAGCCCCCAATTCCTCTGTCACGACCCTTTATCCTTTTGCATTGGTTACATGGTGGGTTGCATAGGACCATGGATGCAAGTCAGGCTAAGTCCTAGACCTTGGCCCCCACCTATGGTTCTATGGCACTGGAGTGGCCAAGGGCTAGGGCTTAGCCCAACCCCTTTCTCCAAATGTGTGACCATTCAACTTGAAATATAAGTTGGGGAGCATAATTAATAAGAAACACATAGTATGCATGTTGGTAAAGGGTCTTATTACTACACTTGAGGTCTTAGTTTCGATTATTGTGGAGGGAAGTTCAAACCTTAAAAAATTGTAGTCCACCATGAGAAGGGTACGTGGCAACCAATGGTTGGCCCTCGTGGCACTCCCTCATTGGTCCACCACATCAAACCTTAACCAGTGAAAAACAATCATGTGTCAACTAGTCAAATAGTGCCAAGTGTCAACCATACATTGGCCAATGAAAGTCTAGTCAAACTTTCCACTTCATGACCCAGTCATTGTACAAACCACTGACTCTACATTCCTGCAACTCAAAATTCATTTTTTTAGTTATGTTTGAAAATTAACAGAACATGATTTCGAGAGAAGCCAAAGTTATATTTTAGTGAAATGAATTACGTTGGATTCAAGGTGATGAGATCCATGCTTTGGTGCTAGTTTAAAGTTGATCCAAGCGTTATGAATTTAGAGCATTTTCTTGATCCATAGGATCATGGATAAGGGTGAAGCGCTAGAGAAAAAGTAAAGACACAATCACAGGATTCAACCTTCATAAAAACCTGCAAATATAAAAAACCCAACTACGATAATTGACAGACCACAATCTGAGTCTAATTGCAAGTTCTAAAAGTAGCAAGGCAGTGCAACGATCCGTGCTTTTGGTAGCTACAGAATCGACAGAATATGCAAACTTGGTTTAAGGTCTATTAATGAATCATTAAGTGTGTGGAGAAGAAGTCTCAAGCTCAAAATTGGTTAGAAACACAATGAAGAAGTCACCAACAAAACAATAACAGGTGATCCATGATACTGTTTTCGAGACAAGTAAAAGTGCATTTAATTTGTCTTCCTTGAATTTGTTTTATTAGTATTTTTTGCGATTTTTTTTTTTGTATATATCAGATGAAGAGAGACTAATCATGTCTCTCTCTCGATAGTCTTACGAGTGCCTTTTAAAGACCAAGTTTCATTCAGAATAACATGATCATTACATGACAAATCAGATCCATTACACCATTGCTACTAAACATATAACAATTTTACCATTGCTATTCATTCTAAACCTATAGTCTGTTAGCACTTAGAATGAACCTCATATTGGGTGTGGAGCCTGATTATCTTCTGTATTCAAAGGTATCACCACATTGAACGCCAGTTCGAAATGGGGCGGCAACTCTGCTTGTAAAATATTCGCTGCAGGGGGGTCCAGGGGGGACGGCTGTGATCTTTGGGGAGCCCCCCCTGACGGGGGGGTTTGGGGGCAACACCCTCGAAGCTAGGAATAGATGTAAAATTTCCTTGTAAAGTGTTGTAATTTCGTAGTCAATATTGGTCGTTCATTAGGCGGAGATATGATGGTAGAAGTTATGTTTAATTTAGGGTTTTTTGCCCTAGAAGGAAACCCCTCGTTATATATGAGGGAACTGTATTGCGTCTATGTATATCTGTATTTTGAGTGAGGAAGAGAGAGGAGATTGAAAGATTGAAGAGGGAGTTACACCAGATCTACTATAGGTTGTAGCTCTTCTGTTTTTTGGATAATATAAAAAGAAGGATTGGCTGTTTCTCTGTGGATGTAGCCCAAACTGGGTGAACCACGTATATCAAAGCCGAAGGTCTATTTGGCTGATAAATTTGGAGGAAAGAAGGTTTCCTAGTTCGAGTGGGAGTAATGGCAGAAGATGGTAGGTTTAGGGTCGAAAAATTCAACAGCCAAAAATACCAACTTTGGAAGATGCAGATGGAAGATTATCTGTATCAGAAAGATCTGTACCTACCATTGAGTGGAAAGACAAAGAATCCAATGAGTATGATAGACACAGAATGGAATATTCCCTACAAAAAGGTGCTTAGAACAATAGGGCTGTGCCTAGTGGTGTCAGTAGCGTTTAATATTTCAAAGGAAACGACAACAGAGGGTTTAATGTCAACATTGGCCAAACTATATGAAAAACCCTCAGCCTCAAATAAGGTATTTCTTATGAAGTGTTTATTTAATATGAAGATGTCAGAAGGTGGATCTGTTTATTAGTAACTCTGTCTCTTGATTTAGTACTTTAAAGTTTGATAATGTTGACGGTGCAATCCTTAGTGAGGAAATGCGATGGAAAATCTCTGGTGAGACATCAGGTAATGCTTTGATTGCAGAGACTAGGGGATGAAAAATAGAAAGAGGAAAGAGCCCAGGATATCGCAGTAAGTCAAGAAAAGCTAGATCCAAGTCCAGATTGGGGATAATGTGCTAGAAATGTAGGAAGAAAGGACACCTAAAGAAAGACCGCAAGTCTCGGAAGGGAAAAGAAGGAGACGCGTAGTAAGAAAATAATCATGAAGCGAATGTAATAGGTGATGTGTTGCAAGATGCTTTGAATCTTTCGTTAGAAAATATTATTGATGCCTAGGTGGTAGATTCAGGGGCCTCATTCCATGCCACACCTGATAAGAAACATTTTCATGATTATGTTCAAGGATATTTTTGGATAGGTTTGATTAGGTGATGATAAACCTTGTAAAATCGTTGGAATGGGTACAATTTTCATAAAACAGAAGAATGGAAATCAATGGCTATTAAAGGAAGTAAGGCATGTTCCAGATTTGAAGAGAAATATGATTTCAATAGGGCAGTTGGGAGGTGAAGGTTGCGTAACTAATTTCACAAATAAAACCTGGAAGGTCACTAAAGGATCCATGGTAATAGCGAAAGGGGCAAAGGTTGGTACATTGTATTTATGCAATGGTATTTCTAATTTTGTTAATGCTTTAAACTCTATAGGAGAAGATACGGAATTGTGGCCTCATAGGCTTGAGCACATGAGTGAGAAGGGGATGCAGATTCTTCTCTCAAGAAATTTGTTGCCAGGTTTGAAGCATGTTGATTTAAAATTCTATGATAATTGTGTTTATGGAAAATAGAAGAGAGTCAGATTCCTTAGAGTTGGGAAAGAAAAGAAGAGAGAAGAATTAGAGCTTGTGCATATAGATGTATGGGGACTTTCTCAGGTATCATCTCTTGGTGGCTCTTGTTATTATGTTACTTTTATTGATGATGCAACTAGAAAAACCTAGATTTATTGTATTCGAAATAAATCTAATGTATTTGATACTTTCAAGAAATGGAAAGCTTTGGTTGAAATAATAAGACAGGAAAAAGGTTGAAGTATCTCCCAATTAGACAATGGAGGTGAATATTGCAACAAAGAGTTTGATAGGTAACCATTATGAGAATGGAATTCGCAGAGAGAAGACAGTTCCAGGAACACCACAAGAAATGGTGTGTCAGAAAGGATGAACAGGACAATCATGGAGCGTGCAAGGTGCATGAGATTGCATGTAGGATTGCCTTTACAATTTTGGGTAGATGCTGTAGATACTGTTGTTCATCTAATAAACAGAGGGCGTTCAAGTTCCTTGGATGGTGGTATTCCGGAGGAGGCATGGATAGGTAAAAAGGTAAACTACTCCTTTCTAAAAACTTTTGATTATGAAGCCTTTATCCACATTAATAAAGAAAATAGAACAAAGCTTGAGGCAAAATCAAAGAAATGTACCTTTATTGGATATGGTGTTAATGATTTTGGTTATCACTTTTATGATTATGAAAAACGCAAAATCATTAGGAGCAGAGATGTCATATTCAATGAAAAGGTTTTGTATAAGGATCAGATGTAGGAAAAGAAACGGGAAAAAGAAAACAGAGAATACTCAGTGCTTGATGAGATCACAAAAAAAGTGATGGTGCTTGAAAATCATAATGATCAACAGCCAGAACAACAACCACAACAGCAACAAGCACTTCAAACACGTGAAAGTGGTGTTAGAATATATACTAGGATGAGTAGACCCCCCTGAACGATACTCTCCTTCATTATATTATCTATTTTTGACTGATTTTGGTGAACCAGAATGTTATGAAGAAGTAGTGTAGGTAGAAACCAGGAAGAAGTGGGAGCAAGCCATGAAAGAAGAGATGGACCCTTTATCACATAACCAGACTTGGGACTTAGTCAGGTTGCCTGTAGGTAAAACAACATTACAGAATAAATGGGTTTATAGGCTAAAGGAAGAAGTTGGAGTAAAACAGAGGTACAAAGCTAGACTTGTGGTGAAGGGGTTTGCACAGAAGAAAGGTATTGATTTTGATGAAATATTTTCTCCTGTTGTTAAAATGACTTCAATCAGAACTATTTTAAGTCTATTAGCAACTGAAGATTTGCATCTTGAGTAGTTAGATGTAAAGACAACCTTTCTCCATGGGGATTTGGAGGAAGATATATATATGTAGCAACCACAAGGATATGAGCTAAAAGGGAAGGAGAAACTAGTGTGCAGGTTGAAGAAGAGCTTGTATGGCTTAAAACGGGCTCCAAGGTAGTGGTATCTAGAATTTGATAGGTTTATGTCTGAAAAAGGTTATACTAGATGTCACTCTAATCATTGCATTTATCTCAAAAGGAAAAATGATGGCAGCTATATTATATTGTTATTGTATGTAGATGACATGCTTGGTGTAGGTTCTAACATGCAGGAAATAAATGTGCTCAAAAGGAAATTGGCAAACTCATCCCTCCACCTTTTTATCTCAACTACAAATAAAATTTCTTCCATCAAATAGGGTAAGACAAGACAATGTAAAAACAAGGAAATGTCGCCAAATTAACAAGATTTTAGCCTTGTGATACATTAGTGCCTCGAGTGACCCTAATTGTGAGCATTTGATATAGAAGGAGTGATCCAGGTGGATGTTGGTGGCCACCCATCTATCCCACTTTGACCCCCACAACTGTCTCTTTCAGTTTTTTAGTTTCCTTAATTATAGCACAATTTACTATTTTTAGCAATTTTTCGGGTCCTAAACTTCTGGAGCTATTTTGAGGCCCTAAACTGCGTTTTTTGGGAAAAGTGGGAGCAACATGGGTTCTTACACTATTGTTGCTATTTCCAAAATTTTAGTCCTCAAACATATCTTTATAATAAAGTATTGTGTGTGTCAAATGGAGATTGTATGCCAAAGTTACAGCCCTCGGAAGTTGATGCACCAATTTACCCAAAAGAGGCCCATAGTTTGGTGTTTCATCTTCTAGGGTTAGGTTTTTAGATGTTTATGGTTTTCCATTGTCTCTAAACAATAAATAGGCCTTCGAGCCTCATTGTAAGATAGTTCATAGGCATGTAGCTGCCATATTTCTTCTCAGAGATAAGCTACCATTGCTCTAGCTGGTTTATTTCCATTTCTGTTGTAATCATATTTCAATATTTTACATCAATTAAATGAAGTAGTATTGATCTGAAATTGATCCAAGACAAACAATAAGGTATTACAAACTCATGTGCATGGATGTCCCTATACTATTTTATGCAACAGATTGATAAGATTGTGAAATACACGAACATTGAAGCAAATAGAGAAAACATAATAGGCAAAACATATAAACACACAAGTTTAATAAGGAGTTCACCCAATACTATTGGGCTACGTCTCCTAGTCCAACCTTCAATGATGGCCTCTCTATTATGTTTTCAAAGTAGATTTTTTGCAACAGTGAGCTCAATCTGAGTCTCACATAGCAAATATAAATCAGTAGGACTGTACTTGGATCCCCCAAGTCTTTGGAGTACACAGACTCTCCTTACTGAAACTCAAACTCTATTGGTCACAGTAGTATGAGCCCAATCTAAGAATCATACATGACAGGCATATATAGAGGAGTTTTCTTGAACCTCTCAAGCCTTCTCTGGAGTACACAGACTCTCTAACTCTCTCTCACTCTGTCTAGCTCGATGCTACCTTTGCTTCTGCAGGTCAGCTCGACCTCCTCTCTCTACTCTTAGCTTTCTGCATCTAACTCTTTTAACTTGCCCTCTTCTCTCTCTGTCATTTCATGGATTTAAATCCAATCTACTTGTTGACTGTTCATTTCTATTTCCCATCTTTCTAGTTCCCCTCACAGGGAGGTGGCCACTTGTTTCATAATAAACTAAGTGTCAGTTCTCTTGGAAACGTTTGAATGGTCATTATTTCCATTTGCTCCAAGATTTCCCACGAAACACGAACCTTTGCCAACTCATCATCCATTCTGGACTTCAAACCTTATACAAGTCGGCATGTTTACCCCATTGAATCCGGTCATCCATTGGATCATGTTTCCGCCGTCGATCTGGAGCCTCAAGATCTTAAGGTCTGTGTTCATACAAGGTAGGTAAGTAGCATGACGTTTACCCGTCTGATGTGAGTGGTTTTCTCTCTCTTCCACCAGACACGTGTCACTCACTGTGTGGCATCAGACAAGACTTGGTTGAAACTGCTTGAAGCCCTTCTAATATCCTATCGATTTTTATGTGGGACCCGCCTCTGATGGAATCAGCGTGATACCCGTACAATTTTATGAATTTTCGGTTCCGGGTAGCTCAGGGCTTTTCCATGATTGATGGGTTTGGTCACTAATCGCATATCACAAACCACCCCCGTTTCTCAAAATGACCTCCTGTTTTACCAATTCATGAAAATGCACATTACCATGGGACAACGGTCTGTGCACTTGACTGAGGGTCCTCGTTGATCCACATTGGTCACAAATTACAATTGTTCTGAAGATATTTCTAATAAGCTCGAACTTTGTAAGGCTTTGAAACTTTGGCATGAATTTTATCGAGTTAATGAAAACTTAGAGAGTGTTTTAGGATCTAATTCCGATCACAGCCTTCCCACTGAAAAAGATTTTGGACCACCAAAAGATGGTTTTTAAGCATCAATCAAGTGAGGGTATAGATTCCTCACTTTCCCAATTTCTATCCATTTTTCACTGCTTTGTTTTGAACCTTTGAGCCCAACCCTGAGGTACTCAACATCCCTTCTACGCATAGTTCTCACTTTCCTATCCAGAACTATATCTTCTTGCAATTCATTAAGATATTCAGGCAAGAGATAATCAATAGAAGGAAATTGACTCTGCATTTCAGGATCTTCAATCAATTAAGGTTCAAATCTTCTCAAGCTATCTGCATTGACAACTGAGTAGATGTGCATGTAAGCTGGTAAATCAAGGCGAAAAGCATTCTCACCAATCTTCTCAAGTATCTTGAAAGGTCCATACCTTATTGGCTTTAGCTTCATACCTTCACCTTGCATTCTATATTTGTCTATATATAGCAAGACTTGATCACCAACATGAAAACTATGCTCAATCCGATGCTTATCATGCCTTGTCTTATACTTGGCTTGGCTCTTTTCTAGTTGTTCCTATACTACCTGGTAAATCTCTTGGATTTGTTCAATGAACTTGGTTGCTTTGTCCACATCACTATTTCCATCAACCGCTATGCCTTTACCAAAGACAAAATCCAAGGGAGACCTTGGTGTGAAACCGAAACAGGGCTCGAAAGGAGATCTCTTTGTAGAAGAATGTTTAGCTTGGTTGTAAGCATGATGCACATAACATAAATTTTCATCCCAAAGCTTGGGATGCTTGCTACAATAGCCACTGAGCAACTTGATCACTATCCTATTGACCACTTCTGTTTGGCCATCTGTTTATGGATGAAAGGTTGTGCTCTTCTTCAGTATGGTGTCCATCAATTCCCATATACTCGACCAAAACTTCCCAACAAATTGAGAATTTCGATCAGATACAATGGAAGTGGGTAATCCAAAATGAACCCATGCATGCTGAAAGAACAACTTTGTTGTTTGTTTAGCTGTAATATATTTGTTACAAGGTATTAAAATACACATTTTTCTGAACCTATCCACAATAACATATAAATAGTCATGACCTTTTCTAGATTTAGGCAGTCCCCCAACAAAGTCCATGGAAATACTTTCCGAGGCCTAGTTTTCTATTGTTGGGCTTGCTTTTAGCACACATAGTACACCCTCTTACATATCTAGAAATGGTCTCATTCATTTTTGGCCAATAACACAATCTTTGCAACTGTGCGACTATTTTACTTACACTAAAGTGACTTGATATTAGAGAAGTGTGTGCTTCTCGAATTATCTTTATTCTTTCAGTTTGTGGAATACATAACTTTACAAAATGATACAAGAGTTGGTCCTTAACATGATAATCCAATTCTTGTACTTGTTTGCCATGACTTAAAGTTGCATATACATCTTTAAAATCTATATCTTGAGCATACTGTTCAATGTAGCTTTCGTGAAATACTAAAATATGCTTAAGTATAGTAGATGCATTTATGATTGGTCTGGACAACATATCTGGAACTTTATTGTGTATTCCCTTTTTATATCTGATGACAAGATGAAACTTTTGTAGAAAACGCATCCACCTATAGTGTCTTG
The DNA here is from genome assembly GCA_000404065.3 of Pinus taeda. Lineage (NCBI taxonomy): Eukaryota > Viridiplantae > Streptophyta > Pinopsida > Pinales > Pinaceae > Pinus > Pinus taeda. The sequence goes on along the minus strand of APFE030740623.1, from coordinate 79,461 downwards.
ATTGCTGCAACTTAGTTTGTGAGTGTAAATATTGAAGTGGTTGATGATCTGTATGTATAACTGTCTCTTTGCCCATTAGATAATTTTCCACTTTTTCATACTCTGTACTAATGCATGCAACTCTTTATCATATGTTGGATAGTTAACTACTGCAGAATTAAATGTCTCAGAATGATAACATATGCATTTACCGTGTTGCATCAACACTGCTCCCATGGCATAGTCACTAGCATCTGTTTCAATCTCAAATGGTCTTTGAAGATCGGACAATGCTAGTACTGGTGCTATACTAATACTTTCTTTTAAGGTGTCGAAGGCTTTCTGCTATTTGCCTCCCCACTGAAACACCTTTTTCAATCCTGTTAAAGCATGTAAGGGAGTTGCAATCAAGGAAAAGTTAGAAATAAACATTCTCTAATATTGTGCTACTCCTAAGAAGCTTCTAATTTCTGTAGCAGATTTGGCTTTAGACCAGTTTAAAATGACTGCAACCTTAGAGGGATATATCTTCAATTCACCACCCCCTACAATATGACCCAAACAATTCAAATATGTTTTGCCAAATTCACATTTTGAGAGCTTAACATAAATATTTTCTTTTTTCAAAACATCTAGAGTTTGCTTGACATGCTTTAAATGGTCTTCCCATGTTTTACTAAATATAAGAATGTCATCTATATATACAATGACAAAATCATCAATAAAAGGCCTGAGTACATCATTCATTACTCTCATGGAAGTAGCAAGAGCATTAGTTAAGCCAAAAGGCATAACTAACCACTCATACAATCCCTGCTTTGTTTTGAAAGCAGTCTTCCATGCATCTTGTTTTGCAACTTTGACCTGATGGTAGCCACTATGCAAGTCCAACTTGCAAAAATAAACATTTTATTTTAACTGAACTAATAGATCATCTATGCGAGGAAGGGGATAACGATTTTTCATCGTTATTTTATTCAGTGGTAATCAATGCACATTCTCCATGAGAAATATTTCTTTCTCACTAAGACAATTGGAGACCCACATGGCCGTGATGTGCTAGGTCTTATGAACCCTTTCTCGAGCAACTCCTATACCTACTTCTTGATTTCTGCATTCTCTAGGGCAGACAACTTGTACATTTCGATGTTAGGCAATGGAGCATCTTGTTACAAATTAATACCATGTACTATTTCCTTTTCGTGTGGCAGACTTTTAGGTTCTTGAAATAGTATATCATATTATGAAACAACTTTTTCTAAATCAGCTTGCTCTTTAGCATTACAGCCCTCAAATATACTGGTTTTATCAGGTTTCTTTTCCTTTACAACCATTAGTAAAAATCATTTGCATGAATTTAAAATTCTTTTCATATGCCCTGAGTTTATGAGAGTATAATTATTCTTGAGTTTATGAGCTCTTACAATATATTCGATTCCATCTTTAACGAGTTGATACTTGTTTTCACCTCTATAGAAAATAGCTTTCCTATCATACAAGTAAGGACTTCCTAAAACAATTCCACATATGTCCAAAGGAACTATATCTAACTCAACCTCATCTACAAACGCCGACCCAAAAGAAAACTTAAGTTTACATTTTCTAGTCACTTGTAGCTTTGCTTTATCACATAACCAACCTAATGGATATGGATTCTTGTGAGGTGTGGTTAGTAATCCCAACTTCTTTACAATTTCTTCAAAAATTAAATTTACTTGTGAGCCACTACCAAACAAAGTATCAATCTTTTGATGCTTGGAAATAACTCGAATATGAAAAATCTCATGTCTTTTCCTCTCAGTTTCTTCATAATCAGTAGATTGTGGAAAAATACTAATAGATGCTTCAGAATTTTTACCTTTTATACCTGTGGTTGTGATTATTGTTTCATCTCCTGAGTCTGACCCCAAATCTTTTTGAATAGCTACAATAGTATTCTTCTTTTTTCCATCGTACTTCTTGGGTTTTTGCTCCAGATGCAGAATCCAAGAATGTTCATCATCATGCCCATCCTTCTTACAGTGAATGCATGAAGGCTTGGTCTTTTGTACAATATTTGTCTTCCTCTCTTTCCATTTCTGTTTTCTTTTTTCCTTGCTTTTCCTTGCAGTGGTTTTTGATGATCCCCCAACTTTTGGGTTCACATTCTTGCCTCTAGCCTCTAGATGTGTAGCCTGGGAAGATACCTCATCTATGCTACTGGGATTAAACATGAGAATGGTATGCTTTAAATAGCTGTGTAGACCACCTATATACTTTAGCAGAGTTTCAAGTGAGTTTAAAAAAATTCCTAGAATCAAAGCTCTTTTCCTAAATTCTTAAGTGTAGCCTTGTACACTTTTCTCTTTTAATTGGCGAAGAGTTTTCTAGCTCATCATGGCCTATTGCATATAGGCTAGTGGATAGAATTTCTTTGTAATTGTAGAAACAAATTCAATCTAGATAAAAATAATTTTACCATGCTTCTTCATGTCAGATTGTGTCCTCTGTTCCCACCATACCAAGGAAGTTCCTCCAAGGTGAAGGCTAGCTAGCTAAATCTTACTCTTGTCTGAATCAATGCTCTGCACTCTGCAATAAACATCAATCTATCTAAACTAATTATCTAGCTTCTTTGCATTCAACTCTCCATCATATATCGACAAATCAAATTTAACATCTAATTTAATCATATATGTTTTCTTTTTATTTTCAGGGCTACTAGGAGGTGTGGGAAGTTTTTCTTCTTTCCCTTTACCTTTAGAGTGGTCATGAAGGAGAGATTCCTCTACTCCTTTATCTTGTTTGGAGTTTGTTGAATCTTCTTCTCTACCTTTCTTAAATTCTCTATGCATTTCCTCCACCAGGGCTCTCATGGTCATAAAATTGTCCATGAACTGGGAGTTTGATTCGAAGGGACTTTCTTCTGACATTTTCCTCTTTGGATAGACTCTTCCAATTTCTGGGTTAGTTTCAACCAACTCTCCTTCTCCTAATTTATGCTTTGATCTAGTTAGCATTCAACAACAAAATCCAACACAAGCTTGTCTAACCTTAACAACCTAGAGCTCTAATACCACTTGATCTGGAATTGATCCAAGACAAACAATAAGGTATTACAGACTCATGTGCATGGATGTGCCTATGTTATTTTATGCAACGGATCAGTAAGATTTCGAAATACACAGACACTGAAGCAGTTAGAGAAAACACAACAGGAGAAACATATAAACACACAAGTTTAATAAGGATTTCACCCAATGCTCCTAGGATACATCTCCCAGTCCAGCCTTTAGTGGTGGATTCTCTGTTATGTTTACAAAGTAGAGTTTTTACAACAGTGAGCTCAATCTGAGTCTCACACAGTAGATATAAATCAGTAACACTATACTTGGATCCCCCAAGTCTCTTGAGTACACAGACTCTCCTTACTGAGACTCGACCTCTATTGGTCATAGTAGTATGAGCCCAATTTTAGACTCATACATGACAGGCGTATACAAAGGAGTTCAATTGAACCTCTCAAGCCCTCTCTGGAGTATACAGACTCTCTAACTCTCTCTGGCTCTATGCTGCCTTTTCTTCCATAGATCAGCTCGACTTCCTCTCTCTGCTCTTAGCTTTTTGCGTCTAACTAACTCTTCTAACTTGCCCTCTTCTCTCTCTGTTAGTTCGTGGCTTTAAAGATAATCTAATTTTTGACTATTCATTTCCGTTTCCCGGCTTTCTGGTTCCCTTGCCTCTGTTTTCTTGAATTCCTCTATTCTGCATCATCATCACTATGTAACACCTCACAAGGAGGTGGCCACCTATTTCATAATGAACTGAGTGTCAGTTCTCTTGGAAATGTTTGAACGGTTGTTATTTCCATTTTCTCCAAGATTACCTGCGAAATACGAATCTTTGCCAACTTATCATCCATGCCAGACTTCAAACCTTATATAACTTTGCCTATTTACCCCGTTGAGTTCGGTCATCCATTGGATCGCATTTCCACTGTCAATCTAGAGCCTCCAGATCCTAGTTCTCTGCCCATATCGGGCGGGTAAGTAGCATGACGTTTACCCATCTGATGTGAGCGTTTTTCTCTCTCTTCTACCAGATGTGTGTCACTCGCTGTGTGGCATCGGGTGGGACTCGGTTGAAATTGCTTACCACTCGAAGCCCTTCTGATATCTTACCAAATTTTGTGTGGTACCTGCCTCTGACGGAATCAACGTGATATCCATACTATTTTATGAATTTTCGATTCTGGGTCGCTCAAGGCTTTTCCATCTTTGAGGGTTTTTCCCAATGATATGCGATCAGTGACTTGTCACTAATTGCATATCAGAAACCACCCCCATTTCTCAAAAATACCTTCCATTTTTCCATTTCATGACAGCGCGCACTACCATGGGCCAATAGTCTGTGCGCTTGACCAAGGGTCCTCGTTGCTCTGTGCTACTGATAAATTACAACTGTTCTGAAGATATTTCTGATAAGCTTGACTTTTGTAATTCTTTGAAACTTTGGCATGAATTTTAGAGAGTTCATGAAAACTTAGAGAGTGTTTGAGGATCCAATTTGGATCAATTATTTCTGCTACATCTCTATGTTTATGGTTATTTATGTACTTTATTTCATTCCTATTAAATTTGGATCAAAGAGCCTTGGGTTAGAGAGATCTAAGGTCTTGCAAGGGTTGGAAGTGTCTTTTATTTAAAAAAATACTATGCTTTCCCAAAAATTCTTGTAAGATTTATTGATTATGATTACATGTTTTACGTTGATATTTTATCATTAACATTTGTATTAAGTAGGATTAGATAATGAGTTGTTTGTGGTGTCTCTTTGAAGGTGCAACTTTTTGAGTTAGGGACAAGATATACAAATTATTGGATTAACCAATGATGAAGCTAGGAATACCCTTGAAGAAAATATGATCCTTCTTCCCTTCCTTGTCAATTCATACAAGTTTTCATGCTTGAATATCTAGGGTCATGAGGTCATACTGGAAGTCTTGAAGTGATAAAACTACTTCATTAGATTTTACTGGTGTGTACTACAGACATATTAGGGTCTCATTCATAATGCCTAATGATAAATTACCCTACCTTTAAGTGTGGACCTGTTATGCTTCTTGACCTGTAAATGATACCCAAATACAGAATATGTGAAGAAAAAAGACCGATAACACAGAATATGCGAAGAAAAGATATCCAGAACACAGAATAGCGAAGACTTTATTATTCAGAGAGTAATGTTCACTTGCCTCTTCGAGGGCGCAACCTCCAATAGAGCAGAGCTCGATTACAAAAATAAGACACGATGCTCCTCGTAGGGAGTTACTATCCTTTATATATG
>APFE030740623.1:55099-67874 GCA_000404065.3 Pinus taeda | reverse complement strand
TTTGCAACTAACTGTGGTTCTGTTATTAATTGCGGATTAACCACTTACAATTATTAATATGGGCTTTATTGACTCTTGACTATGACGTGGTCCCATTACATAGATAAGGGGCTTAGGGTGGGACCCTAACAAGACCTGACCCATGATTGTTCCCTTAGCTAAATTGCTTTTAGATCGTAACCTTAGTGGTCATTATATTAAGGGGCCTACATAGGTGGCTTTGGCTAGATTATGCTTAAAATACCTATAATATATGCTGGTTATAACTCACTTTGATCCCCTTAGGGTGTTTCTCAGTAATAAACGATACTTGTACTATCTTCTATGTTGACTTATGCCCTCATAATCTAACCTCCAACTGATGAAGGGATCCCTTGATCTACTTGATTTTCCTACTTGTCTCTTATATTTTCTACATGTGTTTTATTTGATCTAGTCTAGTTGGTCATAGGTGTTCATATTTTCCATCACATAAAATTCATATTTTAGTATTGGTTAATATTAATCCATGCCACTCTCATATAAAGAAGGTCCTTCCTCCTATATTGGAGGGTCTACCTCTTCATAGACATAGGATTTCCCCACAACTAACTTAGATTTAAAGTTAACTAGATCAAGATAAATTATCATTCATTCTTGGGAGGATGAGTAGATGATACAAGAAGTGGTTGGTGAAAGTCAACCACCTCACTTTCATCCTTCTTTGACCCATACCCTTTAGCCATATTTCCATGAGGGGGTGTAAATTTGACCCAATCCTTTTAGTCAAATAGCCTTTATCAAGAATCTATTTTGGCTAGTGTACACTAGATGGTAGAACCTAGCTTTTCAACCCATTGTGTCACTAGTGTCACCCCTAACGTAAATTATCTACTACCATCAGTCCTTTCTACACTGTGCCTACATCCTCCATCTTTTATACTAGGAAACTAATGTACGATCACTATTTCCAACTTTTGGTATATTTAATATAAGTTCATCGATTATCTCAAATATGGTCCCTCTATCCACATTTGGTAGAGGATATAGTACTAATATAATTAGCATACCTAGATCTATTGTTAAATGTTTAGACGTTGTTTCTATGCCCAATTTCAAGGACCCATCCTTTAGTTGAGGTATATTTGTAGATATTTCATTTAAACCCATTGATAGGTTCCATTTTCTAAAATATAGTATTCAACATTAAAATTAATATAAGCCTAGATACATCTTAACTTTAGATCTACTTAGGGCCAAGAGGGATCAGATCCCTTGATATGCAAATCTCTTGCATATCGAGTGATCTGATCCCTCTATGTACTTGGTAGATCTGGAGTTAAGATGGATCTCGGTTAGTTTAACTCCCCCCTTTAAATAGGCTACATTCCATATGAATTCCATGGGTCAAAACTGTGGGCCATTTTTTTTTATTCTTATAAGGTTATTTTTTTTATTTTTTTTTTTATATTGACCAAGTTAAATGTTAACATTACATTAATATTCATTTTTTTTTTTAATTTATTTTTATTTTTATGTAATTTGACTTAGTCAAAATGTTAAACATTAACATTACAACTTTCTAACATATTGAGCTCGAGAGCGCTCTCGATGCAATTAACACAAAATCTCAAAAAATCATAATTTAATATAAATTTTTGAATAATAAACTGTAATCATATCGAAATTTTCTTATCACCAATGAATTATCTTGGAAAGGAAAAAAGAAAGCATTGCCATATAAATTAGTGAAAAACACAATAATGAAACTTTGATTATCATAAATTGGTCATGGGATAGGGATGAAATAGTGTCCTATTAATTTTATTTGTGTATTGATAATACCTAAATCTATGTTTATTTCTTATGATGTTTTGAAAAAGACTAAACAAACAAGTGAGGTTTTTATAGTACAGGAGGGTGAGAATAAACAAAGAACTTCATGGATTCAAATATATTATATATAAATCCATTATGTTGATCCATAAATAACTATAATCTAGAGTCTTATCTCTTGAGTCATTCAATGATAAAATTTAAAGTTTGTTGTTGAACTTATAGGGCATACAATCCTTATTTATTGAATTTATAGCAAATTTTAGCATGATGTTTGCAAATATAAGTCAATGTTACATTTTGCCTTGCTCTTGTGTTCATGAGGATGATAAGAACACAATGTCGCACATCTTCTCTTAAATTTTTACAATTTCATGATCTATTTATATTATGTAATTGGAGAAAGTTAATGTTGTTGTGACAAATTTAATATGAAAGTCATATAGAAATTAGTCAAATGCCAACTTCAAATTCATATCTACATTTTATCTTCATAGGATGACAAGAACACAGTGGCTCATATCTCTCTTAAATTTGTTACAGTTTTTTGTTCAAAGTGTTGTATGTAATTGGAGTAAGCTCCTCTTGGTGTGACAAATTCAAAGTGAAAATCATATAAAGATTAGTCAATGCCAATTTGAAATTTGATACCTACATTTACTAACATGCCAAGAACAGAATGACCTGGATCTGCGTGTATTTTTTTTTAGGTTTATATTGTTGGTTCCAAGAACATGGTATTAATGATACCTAGTACTGAATTCATGGACTAAATGCAATAAAGCCTTCAAATAGGTATGAGATATTTCGTTCTAGTGTGCTTAGCAATGAACAAATCAGAGTTTTTGGAGGAGAACAATAAAACCTCACTTAACAGGGTTTGATTAAGGTATATGTTGTGCCTTGAATATTCCCATTTTTCCATCATACAAAATCGCCATTTATAACCTAAATTCTAACACCAGTATACTCATTTCGCGTCATAATTCCATAATTTATAGTCAAATAACATCTTATGCCTCATGGTTGATTATCATTAATTTTATTATATTTTTTATGATTATACCATGATTTACTAATGATGGTTTCGCTAAGCTCATCTTTTCACAGGGTTCCATCATTGATGTTCTTTACAAGCCAATAGAGTATAGAAATGACCAATTTGGGGCTTTGACACTTTTGGCATGCTTCCAGAGAAACCGAGAGAATTCATTATCTAAAATAATGTTTTCATACATTTACAAGTAGGAGAGAGCTTCATTGTTAGTGCTTAAGTAGATAGTCATGTGATAGCTCTATAGCATCAATATTTTATTCATAATTTGATAAAGTTTCTTGTGCAATTACATGGAGTTTCTAGTTCGATTTCAGAGCATTCTTGATTATTATCATAGCACACTTATCAATTAGAAAAAGGATCATGTTATGAGTTGATGTATTACTCATTCATTGCATGAATTTTGCTTGTACCTCACCACAGAGCTATGCTCTGTTCCTTATGAAAAGATGAGTTCATTTTTATTACCATCAAACTATTCTATGATCAGAACGTGGCTTGAACTATAACAATTGCACACATTATTTCATAGGATATGTTGAGTATTTTGAATGAATTTCTTCTTGAATGCATCGAATAGTTAACTTATGATCTGTTTGATGAATGAAATTTTAGTTTGATACTAATCATAATTAGGTTGGTGAAGGATAGGGTTGTGTTTACATTGCAAATTGGATGTGCTTAAACTAGTGTGATTCATTCTAGATTGCGCATTTAAGATCAAAATATGATTTCTGTGTGTGTAATTGTTTTCTAGTATTCATAAGCTAAAGTAGTTTAACAATGTGATCCAAGGCCATTAGTTAATAATGTGATTTTAATAAAGCAAAGTGATTTCATTTTCATTGCAAAATTTAAAGTGATATTCAAGGTTGAGAAATGTTAATTAGGGTGTGTGATCTCTTTCTATCAGTACGAGTTATCTGAAAAAGGTGTAATTGAGTTAAGTAGAATAGTTTCATTTGAAAGGAATTGTGTAACTCTGGGTAGATTTATGATTTGTTTTTTGGATTGAAGTAAACAGTGAGACAATTAGGTTTTCATTGTGACATTAATTCAAAGTGTGGAATTCATGTCCAATATTCCAATTTCATTTAGGATTGGGTGAGGAGATACTTAAAATAAGTTTGGTTTGCTCTCTCAACAGTTTGATTTGGATTAATTAATCAAGTACACTATTAGAAACAATGTGATCTATTTTGATTTGGTTTTATTTAAGAGAAGGTTAATTCAATTTGGTAGCATGAAGTGATCAAAGAACTCGATTTCCATGAGCCACAACAACATGAAGAGCTAAAATTCTCCAATAATCACATTTTCCAATCTTTAGATGAAACCGAGGACTTATGGACAACATCTATTGGAGAGAAGCCTCTAAAACCAGAGATCGAAGAGGTTAAAGAAGAGGGCATGAAACATTTTCAAAATGAAGAAATGGACCCAGGTCACTATGATTCCATTGAAAACTGGTTCCAAACTAGTACTCCAACAAGGCATCATTCTTTTCTTCACACTCTCTTAGAATCATATAATTTTCAGTTGCTAGTTTCACATGCCCATGTACATTGTAAATTTTATATGTTAAATCTGAGCATTAATGTAGCCTTGTACCTAATCTGCACATGGCTTCAATGGAAGTTCTCTTCCACTTGAAGGAGGAAATATTTTCTCCAGTATAGTAGGAAAGTTAGTAAATAAATAAATGAAAATAGTAAAGAAAAAAAAAAAATTCCTTTCGTGAAAACTAGATTATCTTGTCCAACTAGACAGGGAAATTGCTTGAAAACCAGGTAACTAGCGGGCAAGGTCCCAAATAAAGTTTGTAAATTTGTATGAGTTATTCAAATCATGTATTTCATTATGTCTTGTAGTCATGTTGGCTGATGTGGGATTCCTTAAGGCCCATCTGCCAATAAGCCCTATCCCATCGACATCAGCACATTATATTGGATTAGGCTTAGGGTTAGATAAGGTACCTGTGAGCTTGCATGCCTTAATGGCAAGTATCCTTGTCATCTACTAAGGAAATACATCAATGTTTATTGGTGGATGAGTTCTACATTCCATTCCACTTTGACAAATCTCTTCATGGCTATTAGAATGTACCCAGTGCGTTGCATTGACATCAAAGGTGGGATATCTCGCATTGGTTAACGATCACCTCAATGGTCGGTAATCTAGTGATTATTGCTTATGTTCAAAATCGACACCATTTATTCACATATGAAATATTGCACATGTTTGTGTAATAGTTGAATACTATATGTTTTTGAGATCTCGACATAGATTTGCAACAGTTTGGATTTTTGTATCAACATTTCCATTATCATTTGCAGCAACAGTCACCTTCCTCAATTGTTTGGGGACATACAATTCCTCGGGCATGGGGGAGAAGGGTACCTTTAGTTCAAGTGTTGCTCCACAAGAACCATCGCCTTCAAATATCTGAGTAATGTCATCCCACTAGAACCTATCAAAGAGCAAGAGATTTGTTTGCATGAGGACATGAAAACCCTCAAGAATGGGGGAATATTGGGCCTCCAATATGCCCATTTCTCCATCATACAAAACTGCCATTTATAACCTAAATTATGACACCAGTATACTCATTTCATGTCATAATTCCATCATTTATCGCCAAATCACATATTCTAGCTCATGGTTGATTATCATTAGTTTTATTGACTTTTCTATGATTAAATATTATTATGCCATGATTTACTAATGACAGTTTCGCTAAGCTCATCTTTTCACAGGGTTCCATCGTCGAGTTTCTTTACAAGGTAATAAAGTATGGAAATGAGCAATTTGGGGCTTTAACACTTTCTTCATGCCTCCAGAGAAACTGAGAGAGGTTATTATAAAAAATAATGTTTTAATACCTGTCCATTACCTACATTGCACCTAGGTCACTGATGTGCATCTCTAGAAGGAAATTCACAAATTTCCATAAGTCTGTAGTAAGTTTCAAACTACCAACTTCTGCCTCGATTTTCGTCCAACTGAAGGCGAATGAAGAAAATATGGCACATGAGTTTTTGTCCACGTATAGCCAAATTAAAAACCCTCAAACAGGTTTCTAAAATCGCTTATGGCATGGAAATTATGCGGAGTTCTTTGAGGGCAATCTATATAAAATATCTAGTTTTGTACTTAAGAGTCAAATTTGGATTTGCCTTTTTTCGGCCACAACTATGGTTTGGATAAAATTATAATGACCTGGTAAAATTCTTGCACATCCTCATGACTTCTAGAAGGTTGCATATGCACAGTTCATGAGATCTTGATTAAAACCAAGCTGGATGTTTTCCATAATGAGGATTCTCCATAGAAGAATTACACTAATGATAGTAGTTGGTTGAATGCATTTGTTTCAAGAAAATCATGTTGATTTGGGATCAGATAAAAGAGTCTGGATTAGTATTAATTTTTTGAGTTTTCCATGTATGGACTTAGTGCTATTTTTTATATGAATTATTGCCTATAAAGGCCAGCATTGTAATGAGTTAATTAGTGGCATCACAGAGTTAATTGTGGCAGTTGTGAGTTTTCAAGTTGTTGTAAGACATTATGTTTTGTAATTGAAGACTTTGTTCCAAATAATACATTATGGCTATGTTTTGAACTAGATCATTGCGAGTTACGGTCTACTGTAAGTTCTCAATTTGAATGTTCTAAATCGTTTCTTTTTACTGCAAGTAGTTTAAGCTCACCTATGTATGGCTGGGCCAGCCATCATTTGGGAGAGAGCTTCATTGTTAGTTCTTAAGTAGATAGTTGTGTGATAGCTCTATAACATCAATATTTTTTTCAAATTTTGATAAAGTTTCTTGTACAATTGTGTGGAGTTTCTAATTCAATTTCAGAGCATTCTTGATTATTATCATAGCACACTTATCAATTATAAAAAGGATAATGTTATGAGTTTATGTATTACCCATTCGTTCAATAAATTGTTCTTATACCTCAACGCAAAGCTATGCTCTATTCCTCATAAAAATATGAGTTAATTTTAATTACCATCAAACTATTCCTTCATCAAAATGTGGCTTGAACTATAACAATTACATGCATTATTTCATAAGACATGCTGAGGGTTTTGAATGAATTTTTTCTTGAATGCGTTGAATAGTTAACTTATGATCTGTTTGATGAATGAAATTTTAGTTTGATACTAATCAGAACTGTGTTTGGTGAAGGATATGTTTGTGTTTACATTTCAAATTGGGTGTTCTTAAAGTAGTGTGATTCTATTCCAGATTGTGTATTTAAGATCAAATTATGATTTCTATGTGTGTATTTGTTTTCGAGTATTCATAAGCAAAAGTAGTTTAACAATGTGATCCAAGTCCATTAGTTAATAGTGTGATTTTAATTAAGCAAAGTGATTTAATTTTCATTGCAAAATTCATAGTGATATTCAAGGTTGAGAAATGTTAATTAGGGTGTGTGATCTCTTTCTATCAGTACAAGTTATCTGAAGAAGGTGTGATTGAGTTAAGTAGAATAATTTCATTTAAAAGGCATTGTGTGACTCTGGGTGGATTTATGATTTGTTTTTGGGATTGAAGTAAACAGGGATAAAATTAGGTTTTCATTCTGACATTAATTAAAAGTGTGGAATTCATGTCCAGTATTCCAATTTCATTTAGGATTAGGTGAGGAGTTGCTTTAAATAAGTTTGGTTTTCTCTCTCGACAGTTTGATTTGGATTAGTTAGTCAAGTTAAGTACACTATTTGAAACAATGTGATCAATTTTGATTTGGTTTTATTTAAGAGAAGGTTAATTCAATTTGTTAACACAAGGTAATTTAGCTTGAACAATAACATAAGATTTGATTTTGTCAGTAGTGTGATTATAATCATAAACAGAGGTTGAATTGTCATTTGAGTTTATTTCTAGCATTAAATAAGGAGGTAAATTTGATAGGTTTATTAACAATAGGATTTAGTTTCCTTAAATGCCATTTTTTAGTCTATTTCTTTGAGTATCATTTCAATTGCTTTGAGATTGTCAGTCTTCGTGTTTGAATGTTGAATGTAGAGACCTCCAAAGCTTAATTCCAATTCCGCATTCACTAGCTTAATTTCGATTTTGAGTTCATTATCTTAGTTTAGATTTAATATTTATGCACTTTTCATTTAGTGATTCATGCTTTGTCTTGATCATCATTAGAATAGATAAATGAGTTTTTTCTATTATACATAATGTGAATCCCGTAATTAGCATTTTTTTAAGTCTAATTTTACTAAAAATAGTGTTTGATTTGTTTCTGTACTTAAATGACAAGTTGATTTCTTACTCTAGTCTAGGTTAGATGCTCTGATCCTGCGTTACCTGCACTTGTGCCTCTAAGTCTTACAACCTCAGATTGATAATTAATGTTGGAAACTCCAAAACATATAATTTCACCAACAGAATATCACTGTAGGTTGTTGTCAAAATATGGTACTACTTCTTTTCACTTGTCATATAGAAATTAACAATTTGTGCATGGCATCATATAACATATCACATATTTTTTAATTTATTCTATATCCCACAAGATTACCATAGACATCTTTCAATATCAAAGATGTAGAAATTCAGGAAGTAAGATTGGTTTTTGTTTGATTTCTGGATAAGCAATCACAATGTTTTATATAGCTCAAAATACTCTCTATTGGGTGAACTAATTTTCAAAGGAATAAGAAAAATGCATGTGACAATTGGAATATGGACAAGCATATTTGAAGATATTAGAGAAACCCGATTACAGATAGGACCATCTATGAAAAAATACACAACAAAAAAGTGGAAACCAATCCCATAAATTCCAATAAGCTCACCCTCTTTTAACTAAGAAAAATATTCAAATTGCAAAGTTTTATAAAAAAAATGGGTATGGAGGAACTGTTGGTACCACTACTTAGAATGGATCTCTACTCTAAAGTAACAAACAAATTCAAGGGAATGATAGACCCAAAAATCTATGGAAAATTTCTTTAAGACCTAGTTAGATATAGCATGCACATTAATGGGAGTTGATAGTGTTCAATATGGTGTGGCCAATTTAACAATATTAGGTTGAATATTTAGGTACACAAAATGATGGGAACCAAAAGATTTATCAGACATAATGTGCATAGTGCCTAAGATATTTTCTAGCTGGTTTTTGAGAAAAATGAAAACGATCATTTGTAGATGGGCCCTGATTCATAGGGAGATATGATCTTTCTCTAGGATTTTTAGGTTGTCAACATTGAAGTGCTAGTACAAGAGATAGAGCATTGGGCTCTAACAAATAATCTTAGAAATTTAGTTTGGGTTAGATATTTTGACAAACAACTCAAATTCATCCCCCCATGATCTCATCTAGTCTCTAGTTGAATGACCTAGAGTAACTTGCCATTCTCGGCTAGAGAGATCAATCAAGAAGAGGATATACACCAGATGGAACTGAGGTTTAAAAACTGTTTGAGAAATGAATTTCTGTAGTGGTGATGACTCATTAATTATTTAAGGACCCTATAATAGAGGCCCAAATATTTCCTAATGGACCTATCTATCAAGTGAGGCAATTGATATCCTATATTACATAATCACAGTCAAAATTGAATGGCAAGTAATGATCAATGACATGGCCTCAATAATGGTGACTCACATCAACATCATACTCATGATAAAAACAAATTAATACAATTAGCACGAATTCTCAAATGCACATCTAGAAATTTGGGAAGGGAAAAATTTCATAGTTAGGTTAATGATCTTTTTTATGAAGCTTGTTGGGGTTACAATATGTGTTTAAGAAACCTTCCTAGACATGACAAAAAATTAATTTTGGTGTGGAGGGAACCAAAAAATTGAGTGAGAAAACAACAAAGGAGTCATTGACACTAAATCGGGTGCCATGCATTTACTATTGCCCACATTTTAATAATTAGCATTAGGAAGAAAGACCTTTGTTCTTTGATCTTCAATGCATATGGAGAAGCTACTAGTGCAAAACTAAATATAGGAAAACTCTTCTAATACCTTACAAATGGCTTTTGTCTATGATGTGAAGTTAGAGAAAGATTGGGTTAAGTTGCTAGGTCATTATTGTGGTCGCCAAATGTACTTAAAGAAATTTAGAATTCCATTGGCTCCTTTATGGAAGTGAATATGAGCTATGAGGAAAAGGGTTTTATGAAATGTAGCAGAATAGTTGTAGGGTTAGACATTCATGAGGGGTTAGCAGAGGAGATTCTCATACATTTAGGCACTATCACCCACATGCAAATGTTGGATAATGAGTATCCCATTCAAATTCAAAAAAATGCCACATATATGAGCATTTGGTGGAAGTGAGTACCCTAAACCTTAATAAGAATCATTTGGGTAAAGAAGTTTAAAAATACAGTATTAGATGAAACTATAGATAACATCTCTATTAATTTATCAAAGGTTTCCAAAATGGAAATTAAGCATGATGCCAAAAAAGAGGAATATACACAAAATTTGGCCTCCATGATGAAATAAGAAATTGTCATTCAGCTTGGTCTACATGGTGATCATGGAAAGGACAAGGACGCAATTCACAATCCCAATGGAAAGTAAATATGTAAATGTATAGTTTCTATTCCCCTTCGTTTTCCTATGAAAAGTTGGACAAAGTAAGGCTTCGTTTCTCCTATTTTGTCACCTTTGTAAATCCTTAAAACACAAGATCAAAAACTTTGTAAATCCTTAAAACAAAAAATCAAAAATTTTAATTAAAAATAATTTCTTTTATTCAATAAATAATTTTTAAAATGATTATAATGTCAAATGTGTATAATAATGATACGATAGTTTATAGTTTCAATGAATATGTGGTTTCATGTGTACGAAAAGTGTTTTTTAAAAATATTTCTTATACATTGGTGATTTACACAACACCTAGAAGTGCTAGGTTTTTAAAGATCTTTATAAATTTATAAAATTTATAAGTGACAATATAACTTGAATTAGTTCCATAAACATGAGGGAAGGAATAAACCATTCATGATTTTTCCTAGGGCTTTTAAAAAAAGAATTTTGTTTGTAAATTACTATAAGAAACATTTTTGAATTGAAGTCTGAAGATTAATTAACAATAACATATATTAGCATGCTTAACAATAACATATATTAACATGTAAACTTCCAATTTCCCATGATTCAAATATCTATTTTGTTTTCTTCATTTAAATCTTCATGTGATGAAAGATATAGATCCCAATTATAAAACGTTACTTGATGGAAACAACATTCAATGAAGTTTTATGTTCAATTCTCATAGGCAGGAGTTGAAGATGGAAGTCACTTTTGGAGTAATTAAACTATCCAAGATTGAGGAAGTCTCGCACAATCCTAGTGATAACATCCCGCTATTGGAAAATATGTTCTTCCAAGATCGCACAATCCTAGTGATAACATCCCACTATTGGAAAATATGTTCTTCCATCCAATAGACTGGTTGGCCTACGTCTAAGATTAGCCCAGTTAAAAAAAAAAAAGGAAAACGAATATAATAGATGAAATGTTGTATAGTGATTATGATGATAAATGTATGTATTATTATGATCACAATGGTGTCTAATATTTAAATATATTATTTTATTGGAGACATTAATGCATATATATTAATAAAATATTGTTAATTTTATAAAATTATTTATATTTATTTTTTTAGTTAAATAGCTAATAATGTATTTTCATAGATTAATGTGTGTTTGGTATGTGAAGTTCATTTATTCATTTTAATATCATGGTATTATATTTTTCAATAAAATATTCATATTTATTGTGTAAAGTATCCTAAGGGGCATCCAATCTTAACCAAGTCTCGCACAATCCTGGTGATAACATCCCACTATTGGACAATATGCTCTTCCATCCAATAGATTTGTTGGCCTAGGTCTAAGATTAACCTAGTTAAAAAAAAGGAAAAAGAATAGAATAGATGAAATGTTGTAGATTGATTATGATGATAAATGAATTTATTATTATTGTGAAAATGATGTCTAATATTTAAATATATTATTTTATTGGAGAAATTATTACATATATAATAAATATTGTAATTTATAAAAATTATCTATATTTATTTTTTTAATTAAATAGCTAATAATGTGTTTTCATACTTTAATGTGTGTTTAATATGTGGATTTCGTTTATTTATTTTAATATCATGGTATTTTATTTTTCAATAAAATGTTCATATCTATTATGTAAAGTAACGATGCATATAATGTATAATAAATTTTTATTTTACCAATTAACATGCATAGTCATATGAAATTGTAAATACACATTGATTAATGATCTAAGCACTTAGAGTTGAGTAGTCAAAAATATATATTTAGATCTTCTAGCTTGATTTAAAGATTAGTATTGTGCCTTTTTATAGTGGGTTTCCTTCTCATTATAAATATTGTGTTTGATTTCTTATGCGATTGATTATGGTTCTGGTAATAAATTGAATGGTAGATTTATATTGTTAATTTACCACCATTCAATGTTGTTACAATCACTTTTACCTCAATTCTTATTTTTCATTAGAAAACTTTTATAACAATTTAATATTCTAATGATAAATAGCAATAACAAATAGAACAATAAATACAAAAATAAAAGACCTGAATTCACACCACACAAGAGATTTTCCAATTTTTATATCTTTGCTAAGGATAGAGATCTTTGCTATCTCTACAGTGCATTCTTTGGCAACTACCATAAATAACCAAAAAGAGAGAACATGATAATGTGGATACTCTTGTTATGTCAATGATGGAAAAATTCTAATAACACTATGTGGCAACATCTAGTGAAGCTTTCAATATTATCATCCAAAAGTAACAATTTTAATGCTATTCTTTCATAGCCTACTCCCTCAAAGCTTTTCTTTTACAACATC
>APFE030740623.1:20000-52271 GCA_000404065.3 Pinus taeda | reverse complement strand
ATTCTGAATGATCCAGCTCTGCAAGCACACATGGATCACATGGCAAACTATGCCATCATATGCTAATTTATGGGAATCTGGCCATCAGAGAAAGCGTTGTACACCTGGATAAAATACAACTGGAAACCAAAGGGGGAGTTAAATATACATCTTGGATCCAAAGGTTTTTTTACTGTGGTGTTTATGAACATGGAAGACAGAGACAAAATTTTTGAAGGAGGACCATCTTTGCAACGGTTGGTCTCTACATGCAGCCATGGACGATGAGCTTTGTGCCAGAACGAGAAACCTTCACTTTGGTACCGGTATGGATTAGACTATACTCCTTACCTTTAGATTACTAGGTGCCAGAGTCTTTAAAAGCTATAGGCAATAAATTAGGTCATTTCTTAAAAATTTCAGAGGCAACTCTATCGGGAAAATATACATCCTATGCCTGCATATGTGTGGAGATGGACGTATCAGGAGCCCTTCTAAATGAGGTCATTCTAGAAGTCTATGATGAGGAATGGGTTCAAACAATTGACTATGAACATATCCCTTTCAGATGTCACAAATGTCATGAGCATGGGCACCTCTCTAGAGACAGTCCTCTTAATAGAAAGGAGGAAACCTTAAATACCAGCAACGAGAAAGACCAGACAGGTTTCACCAAAGTAGGAGGAAAAGGAAAAGGAGGGGGAAGGAAGACACAAAAGAACACTATTATGAATGATAACAAAACAAAAAGTTACAATAGTTTTGAAACTTTAGGACAAAAATAAGTAGATGGAGGTGATCAAGAGAGTACAAAGAATCAGACAACAAGGGGGAAAGGAAAAGAGACCAGCATGGAGTTCACTCAGGAACATAATGAACATATGATTGACACTTTGAGTACCATGGAAATAGAAAAGACCAAGAAATGACTCAAAGTGAAAGTGGTATAGAGGATCAAGACTTATAGGAGATCCTAGAAAGGAAGAACCTAGGACTGGAAAAGTTTCTAGAACAAGAAGGAAACCTAGGAGTAAACTCCATCCCTCACGAGGATGTGGACAAGGTCTAATAGATATTCCTTAACAGGTCACATCAAATAGCTATAGGAGTCAAACGAGGACATGACAACCAGGAAAACAAAGGGGCTTCCTCAATAGGATTAATAACAGGAAAACTAACAAAGAATCCAAGTAAGAGGAGAGGAAGAAAAAGACAGAAAGAACTACTACTGGAGTGTGGAAACTCATGATTGACTCTGAAAGGATGAAAGACCTTTCCAGTTACTCCTTTATAACCCCACCTCAATGAAAATCACGACCTGGAAAAAAATAAAGGAATCTAGGTAAAAGGATTAGAGAGGAAAAACCTGACATAGTATCCATATAGGAAATAAAATGCTCAGTGGAGAGAATCCATGAAAAACATAGAAAATGGTTAAATAGATATGAATACCTTGAATTTAAGGCAAACAAATCTGCTGGTGGCATTCTCACTCTATGGGATCCACAAAAATTTGGTGTGATTGATGTGGAGGCATCAAAACATCACCTTTCTTTGATTTTCCAATGGGTGGGTGATAGACAATGTTACATGATCACCAATGTCTATGGTCCGCAACCAATGGAGGACAAACTTCAACTCCTAAAAACGCTGGAGGATATGAAGAAGAGATACCCAACTCTACCCTGGATTCTTAGAGATGATTTTAACATAACAAATTCACTCATGGAGAAGAAAGGAGGAACTAGAACACTCGGTAGAGACTCAGTTGCCTTCTAAAACTTCATCACCAACATGATATTGGTTGATATGGAAACAAGTAATGGAATCTTCACTTGGATTAACAAAAGAGGGGGGCCTACCCAGGTAGCCTCCAAATTGGACAGATTTATTGTTTCAGAGGAACTTCTTCTCAGGGGAACTAGCATCACTACACTCATACTACCTTTTGGGGGTTCAGATCATTGGCCTATCCAATTCAAAACTTCTCTTTTTGGTAAACCAAGGAACACCCCTTTAGGTTTGAGAACGCTTGGCTTACACATTTAGATTTCCTCACAAAAATTGAAAAATGGTGGAAGGAAGAGCTACACCTTCAAGGTACAAAGATGTTCCTTCTACATTGCAGGCTCAAACAAATTAAAGGCAAACTCAAAGAATGGAATAAAAAGGAATTTGATAACATCTTCAAAGCTAAATGAGATGTGCAAAAGAAACTAAAGGAAATAAATCATATTCTTATCATAGAAGGCTATATAGATGAAAGGAAAGAGATGGCAGAGTCACTCCAGCAGGAGTGGGACAACAGATGTCTTCAAGAGGAAATATTCTGGAGACAGAAATCCAAAGTACAATGGATTAAAGAAGGGGAGAGAAACACCAAATTCTTTCACAGATCCACCATAGCTCACAGAAACAACAATAGAATTGTGAAACTTACAAATAAGCTTGGAATAGAGAGAAACACTCATGAAAAGATGGAGAAGGTTCTACTCCAGCATTTTCAGGAAATTGTTGAGGAAACCTTAGAAGACAAATACCAGTTTACGAAAAGATTTACTTAGTACATTCCAAAATTGTTTACCAAAGAAGATAATTACAATCTCAATAGACTAGTAACAGAGGAAGAAATTGAGGAAGCCATGAAAGAGATGCAAAATGGGAAAGCACAAGGCCCGAATGGCTTTAATGTAGAATTTTTCAAAGCTTGTTGGAGGATAGTGAAACAGGACATCCTAGAGGTAGTGGAAGACTCTCGAAGATTCAAGACAGTCTTAAAGGCGCTCAATGAATCTTTCATAGCCTTAATCCCCAAATAGAAAAATGCCACCTCTCCAGATAGATTTAGACCTGTAGCATTATGCATTGTGATATATAAAATTATATCCAAATTCATTGCCAACCATCTCAAACCACTCCTCCCACCCTAGTGTCAGAAGAGCAAATGGGCCATGTGGAAGGAAGACAAATTCTAGATAATATAATTCAAACACATGAAATGGTTCATTCACTCATTACCAAGAAATAGGCAGGAATGATAATGCAATTGGACATTGCAAAGGCCTACGACAAACTTAGCGGTCATACATAAGAGCAATATTAAAAGCCTATGGATTTGATTACAATTGGATTAAATGGGTTTTGGCACTAGATACCACTGCCAGTTGTTCAATTCTTCTCAATGGCTCTCCTTACAAAACCTTCAAGCCTTCTAGAGTTCTTAGGCAAGGAGATCCTCTTTCTCCTTTCCTTTTCATTCTAATGATGGAAGGGTTAGGGAGAGAAATCAGAGCTGCTAAGGAGGAAGGGAGAATTCAAGGTCTGAGGCTCACTCAAGGTGGGGACACAGTGACACATCAACAACTTGTGGATGATACTATGCTTTAAGGCACACCCACTGTCAAGGAAGCCAAAGCATTCAAGCAGATTCTGAGTGAGTTTGCTAGAGCAGCAGGCACAAAGGTAAGTCTTACTAAATCAAAGATTTTCTTTTTCAATACTGATATTTACATACAAAGAAACCTTTCTAGAATTTTGGGCTTTCAAAGGGAGTCACTGCCTGCAAAATACCTAGGAGTTCCTGTCACTGACAAACCATTACACAAGGATATCTAGGAGCCTGTTCTAAATAAGCTAAAAGATAAGATTAACAAATGGACAAATAGAGCACTAAATCTAGTAGGGAGACTGATTCTCACTAAGGCTATCCTCCAAAGTATCCCTATCTATATGATATCTGCCATTCCAGTACCAACTGGTGTAATTACTAATATAAGAAACATTCATAGAGACTTTCTCTAGGGGAAAGGTGAAGAAAAGAAGAAATGGGCCCTTGTGGCACGAGACAGAGTATGAAAACCTAAGTCCCATGGTGGCTTTGGTCTTCATGACCCAGGAATTCTTAACGGAGTTCTTAGTGCCAAAATCTGGTGGAGATGGCTAAAAGAAATACAAGCCCCCTGGGCAAAACTTTGGAAGCAAAAATATGCCAGAGAATGGTAGGAGAAGAATCTAATCAGAATGATAGGACAAGTAAAACATTCTACAATTTGGAATAGGCATGGGAGAATAGGGCCCTAGTCCAAAATCACAGTTTCTGGGAGATCAGAAATGGAAACTTGGCTTGGTTTTGGGAGGATAATTGGCAGCAAGAGGACAATCTCTGAAGTGAAGAATTAGTAGACATTCACACCGACACCATCAACAAAGGATTAAGGTGGGTAAGTGACTATTGGGACCTATCAAGGAACAATGGGAACTGGAGAACATGGAAACTTCCAGATTACAGTGGAATGGGCATGTTGCATACTCAAGCTATAGCCCTTAAAGGTCTTTTATAAAAGAGACAAATCTTAAACTCAAACTTGGATGATCAACTAAGATGGGGAAAGAATAAGGCAAGTCTCTTCAACCTCAAGGAAGCCAAAAAGATAGATTCAGGGCTTAACCTTCCAAACATTGATAAAACGTGGAAAGAAATCTGGGAAAATCCTCATTGGATGAAAGTCAAATTGTTCAAGTGGCTGGTTCAACAAGGCAAGATTCTGACATGGGATAACCTAAGAAAAAGAGGCTTTGTTGGCCCCTCAAGATGTCACTTATGTAGACAACAAGAAGAAACTACAAATCATCTCCTGAATAGATGCACTTTCACTACAATACTTTGGAATTGGGTAGGAGAAGTATTTAAGCAGACAGACATAAATGTAAACGACATCATTACTGCTTTGAAGAATTGGCGGATTTTTTTTTTGGATAATGCGATCATTAACTCCGCTTGGATGCTGACCCCTGGATTCATAATCTGGAATGTCTGGAATGA
Source organism: Pinus taeda (assembly GCA_000404065.3). Taxonomy (NCBI): domain Eukaryota; kingdom Viridiplantae; phylum Streptophyta; class Pinopsida; order Pinales; family Pinaceae; genus Pinus; species Pinus taeda. The sequence continues at coordinate 47,470 of APFE030740623.1, read as the reverse complement.
GTGCAGCAATAGGATTTTCAAGGAGAAAGCGAGTCTGGTGAGCAACATCCTTAAGCTAATACTTAAACAACTCAAAGAGACTGTTCATATCCTGGGTGGTGTAGCTACTGGCAAACCCATTGGACAAAGAGAGGCGAGAATATTGGAGAAGTTAGAGCTCAAGGTTCATCCCCCTCAGGGTTCTATGCAGATCAACAAGAATACCCCTGTAGAAAAGTCTTCATGGCAACCCCCTTCACATGGCTTTTTAAAATTTCACATAGATGGGGCCTCAAAAGAGAATCCCGGAGAAGCAGGTTATGGAGGGTTCTTGAGGGATGATGAAGGAAACATACAAGTCATCTTCCACAGTTATCTAGGAAAGGCAACCAACAATATGGCTGAGCTCATAGTGATGGAATTATGCCTGGAAATATTGATCAAGTACAACATTCACAATGTCATCATTAAAGTTGACTTGGAACTAGTCATTAACTCAGTGAAGAGGATAAATGCTGGCACAACTCCAGAGAAAATCTCAGAACACTAGCAGCTTCTGCAAGTCTACCAAAGAATTCAAGCACACCTAAGAATGTTGAGAACTCTTAGGTTGGTGCATGTTTGCAGGGAAGCCAACAAAGTTGCGGATTGGCTTGCCAATGAGGGGGTACAAAACAAGAATATCGACTTGTGCTATTGGCGGGAGGAGGTAAAGGATGACAGGTTGAAGGAGGGATGCTCATCCAGGATCCTTAGCAACCGACAATAGTATCAAGAAAAATCAAGAGACAAAATTTTACTCCATGAAAATGATGGATAAGTTCACTTCAGACAGCCTTTCAACGAAAATGCACAATAGGTTATCGAGACAAAAGATAACTGTTCACAGGAGGAATGTTTCCACAGAAGACAAAGACGACAATGGGAGAGCTTACTAGGGTCAAAACTACCTGGAACCTCTGACCTCGGAGAAGTTTTCATGGAAGACAAGAAATACCATTCAGTAGGCGACGCGTGGAGATGGCTGGACAATGATTACTGCCTTCATCGCTGGGTATTTCGTGAGTAGTTGTGTGGTCCATTTTGGTGTGTGGTCGTCAGATCTAGAGAGGGCAGATCGACGACCACCTTTTGGTATGCAGGTTTGTGGGGCCAACAGAATAAAAACACTAAGGGTTTACCACCTTCATTGGGCGCCTTCCAAACCAAAGACAGTTTTAAGGAAAAGCCAGCGATTCTACTCAGGAATCAACACGTGGCGAAGGACCGATAAAGAAAACCGCCTTCATCACATGGTATTCAACAGACTTTTTAAGCCGCGTGATATGGACTCTAGCTGTTGGATCAAAAGGAATAGTTCAACGGTCAAAGTTGATCGTGCAACTTTAAGGTTTTTCGTGTGCAGGTGTGTGGTCAGATTTGATCTGTGGCCATCAAATCTAGAGAGGAAAGTTCAATGGCCACCTTTTGGTATGTAGGTTGGTGGGGTCGACATAATAAAACCACTAATCGTTTAACACCTTCATCGGGCGCTTTTCAAACCAAAGACGGTCTTAAAGAAAAAGCCAGCGATTCCACTCAGGAATCAACACGTGGCAGAGGACCGATAAAGCAAACCACCTTCATTGCACGGTATTCAGTGGGCTTTTTAAGGTGCATGATATGGACTCCAGCTATTGGATCAAAAGGAACAGATCAACAGTCAGAGTTGATAATGCAACTTTATGGTTTTTCATGTGCAGGTGTGTGCTCTGATTTGATTTATGGCCATCAGATCTCGAGAGGGAAGATCAGCGACCACCTTTTGGTGCGCATGTTGGCGCGACCAAAAAAATAAAACCACTAATGGTTTCCCACCTTCATCGAGCGCCTTCCAAACCAAAGATGGTTTTAAGGAAAAGCCAGTGATTCCATTCAGAAAGTAACACGTGGTGGAGGACCAACAAAGCAGATTGCCTTCATCGTGAGGTATTTAGTGGGCTTTTAGGCTACAAGATATGGACTCCAACCATTGGGTCAGGAAAAGAAGATCAGTGGTCAGCTTTGATCTGGCAACTTTAGGGTGTCTTGGTAACTTCGCTCCTGCGTGGGTCGTTTCTTGATTGTCAGATTGTTTGAAGACTGTTCCTCGGTTGGTTTTGGGGAGTGGAAGTTAGATCCAATGGCCCATTCTTAGCTTGAGGCACAATCTAGGCTCTGTCTGTGTATAATTTTTAGAGGTTTTTGTTGGGTACATTGGGTTTTTTTTTCACTCCCCTTTGAGGAAATTTGTGCCTCTGAAGCTCTCTTGTAACATGTGTAAAATATTTTTTACCTAAGTTAATAAAAAGAGACAAGATTGTCTCTTGCTTAAGAAAAAAACTAATAATTATATATAATTTAACACGCTATTTAAACATTAACTACCTCTCAAGAAGCTAAATAACCCTTGCGCAAAATAAACTGTAGCCAATTGCCATGTAAATAAACTTGCCTGATTTCTGCATCCCAATGGAGCTGAACAGAAATATTGGTCGAGCACGATGGGATTTGTGACATTCACCAATGTCACATTCACGTGCCTAATATTCTGGGCATAACCAGAACCCCCCTGTAACAACAACATTACGATTCAGGTTACGACAATGATCAGCTCTTGCACTGGATGTTGTTTCATGTATGCTTAAAGAAATTAAAGAAATTATGCGTGAAGTAAATTAAAAGACCTGGCGTTTAATTACCTGCCATGATTTGATACGTAGTCCAATCACTGTATCAATGAGAGAAATATCACGAAATTCCACGTTTGAAACGGTCTGATACGAATTATTTGGGCCCAGACTTCCAATACTAATCACACAAAAACTTCAATTAAATGCATGTGGCCAACCGTTCCATATTGCAGTTAAGCATAGCTTATATTTATTAGCTGTGCTGGATAAGTCTGTACTTTTGATATATTTATGGTAGTTTTTATTATTCTCTATAAACTATATATAATTTTTAAATAGTTTTATTATTAATATTATACTAAAATGGAATGAATCATGTATTTTTCAATTACTCATAAGTAATTAATTTTTTATCCTTATTTATTTTACCTTTTATATTGAAATTTACTAGACTTAAACTTTAAACACATATTTAAACATAATATTAAATTTGTTTATTTGTTTTTTATTGAATATATTATTATATATTATACAAATATAAAATAAAAAAATAATTATTTTATCTATAAATTATATTATTAATTTATTCTTATAAAATATATTTTTATTTAGAATGCAAATATTTATTTTATAAATAAGTATTTTATTATTTTAAAATTTATTAATTTTTTTTTAATATATCATTTAGTATAATTTATTTTTTTAATTATAATCATTTAAGTATAACTTAATTTTTTTAATATATATTTTTAAGATACACCTTACTAAATTATACAACACCCTTATACTACGTAATACCGGTAAAAATAAGCCGTTCAATCACCTTACTCCATGCTGCCTACAAACTATGTTTTTGACCTGAACATCTGTGCTTCCAGTAACTAGAGTAACGCAGTCGTCTCCTGTACAATTCCATAAAATTCAGATTATTTCTTCATGACTAGCATTGGTAGATCAATCATTTATGCAAACCAGATATAACACGACACATACTAAGGGTTATGATAAACACCTGATGCGATATTCGAATCTCTAATCACCACATGTTGAGAAAGAACGACATTAACACCATCGGTATACGGACTATACTCAGGGTTATTGATGGTTAAGTCGCTGGCTTCAACCAGGCTTGATTGACGGAATTTAAGATGCATCGCCGGACTGTGCTGGAACGTTAAATTCCTTACCGTTACATTTTGGGAAAGGTTAATGAGCACCGACTGCATTTAAATTATGTCAGCATTAGACAAAAACTAAAGACCAGAGGTAATGTGTTCAGTTTTATATTGAATTCACAAAAATATGTAAACAAGTCTTGGAGGAGCTTACATCGGGTGCTCTCACGCAACTCTGTGCACCACAAAAATAAATACTTGTTAAAAATAATAACGATTATCAAACATCATAATATAAGGTTTTACTGGTACACATAAAGATATTGGTATATTAGGAATAATTCTCTTGAAATATCAATGTGATTCATTATGAATAATTCTTTTCAAAAATCAACATGAATCAGATAAGTTTACATTATGAAATAAATAATTGTCTAGTTTTGTATTCAAATATGTCGTACCTGGATAAGGTTGCTTTGTGTCATACCTCGATAGGGTGGTCAAAGCAAGAGTTTTCCCACCATGTCTGGCCTGACCCATCGATAATTCCTCCACCCTGGAAGATTAATCCTTGCAGATTGTAGAATTGAAGCCATGCTGTTGCGTTGCCAAGATTCCATGGAATGCTTGGGGCAATTATTTTCCCAGATATCTGTTACATTTTCAGCAATATGACATGACGACAACTCTATGAAATTCTGATCATAAAACATATGTTGCCAAATGACAACATCTTGATAATAATTACCTGAACAGTCAAACTAGGAGCACTGCAAGGACCATTGAAGTTGGTAGGTTTAAGAAGGTACGTCTTCCCATGTGGAATGAGAAAAACAGAAGGCGACGTGGATGTGCAAGCTGCTGTCCAAGCTGCCAAGAAGGCCTGATGAAAACAATTAAAATGGTCTTTATTTCTTGTAGTTGATTAGTACATAATGAGCAATTAGAAAAAAATGGGCAAAAGACACTTAAATTGCCTTTCTTTTATCCGACATTTTAAATCGAAATTTGACTATAAATCCAGTCACAATATGACAGAAACCTTAGTTTTAGTTTGATTTACATTAAGAAAACAATTCTGCACAAACAAGGCATTGACTTCAATTGCGATCCAAAAATGGAGCAAATCTTTACAAACATATCGAAAATTGAAATAGAAACATCTTGAGTAACCCTAATCCAATTCCCTCCTAGGCAGTCGAATGGCCAGCCGTTGACTATGGGGCTTCGCCCTCGCATGACCTAACGAATGTATAATCGGATTCCGCCCAGGGCCAAGGCACAGCTGAGCTTATATCGAACTACTGTAAAAACGAAAAATATTAATAATTTACCGTGTTGTCGTCAGCGGTGCCTATTCCACTGGCCCCATACACATCCACGTTAAATACTGAGTCACTTTTGTTGCTGGCGGCATCAGGCGAATTCTCTAATTGTGTAGCGTCAAAAAGCAAGCTTGAAATTTCGTCTGATTGTGTGTCTTGGGTGAATGCGGTTGTAATTCGAATAACGCTAACGATGCACGTCAGCACCCAGAGGCGGTGCTTCTCAGAGACTGTGGACACCATGGTTATATCTCTGTCAACAACCTTGTCAACTAGTAAAAGTCCAGAAGAGATCTAGTAGACAGAAATTGCGAAGCTGTGAATATATTGATGTTGGTAGAAAGTGTTTTTAAAGATCCAGCTTCGATTTTATTGGGATTTGGGATAAATTAGTATAATAGAATCTCGGAAAATCACGGGACAGACGTTTCGAATCGATAACATTATCTTCCCAACAACGATATGGAAGACTTATTTTAGCGATTTAGGTGGCATAACTATAGTAGATACTTTAAATGCAAGAAAAACAAAGGCAGAAGAACCATGTTATGACTAGTGTGGCCTAGACACTATAAACCACGCTGGCAACAAGTAAACCTGTTTTTCTTTTTGTTATTGTTAGTTAATTTTGTCAACATGGATGGGCATTTTTAGATGACTTATGGGCACTGACCATACTGTTTTGGTTAGAAGGTGATAGGTTTTGGAGCAGCTGACTTTACCTTAGACATCTTAATTAAGCATTGAGGTGCTCCATGGTTTAGTATGGAGTGATGTTTGTAGTGTTTTTAGTATGGGAGTGATGTTAGTAGTGTCCGTAGATAAATGTAAATATCTTAATATCCGTTCAATAAAATTTTAGGATGGGAAGTGTAAACATTTAAGGTTTTGGAGTTGCTGACTTTACTTTAGTAAATCTTAATTATTTGGGGAGGTGCTACATAATTTAATATGGGAGTGATGTTAGTAGTGTTACTAGCTAAGTGTAAGCATTTTGATGTTGACTTAATTTTTTTTTAAGATGGGAGTGTAAACATTTAAATGTCTACCCAATAATTTTTTTTTTTAAAGATTATATACATCTATATTAGGTTTGGAATCTTTTTATACCATGAATTAAAATAAACAAATAAATATATAGTAATGTAAATAAATATATTTATTTAGAGTTAGTGCCCACCATAGATGTAATTAAATATACTTAACAAGATTTACCACCCATCATTATTTATGCATTTTTACCTCCAAAATACATAAAAGTACAAATTTGATTGTGTTTCATTCTCATATATTTAACAATAAAAATTCCATATATAAAATACATATAAGATAAAGTATTATTTACTATTATTAATCTATGCAATTAATGTAGAATGAAATGATGATATTATGATAAAAAATTTATGATATTATACTAATAGATTTAATATAAGCTAGATACCTTACATAATAGGAGAAGATCTTTCGGATTAATCACATTAATACAAAAGACATTCTCTTATCAATATAGACGACAAAAGTCTTAGATTTAATCTTACATCACATTAAATTATTTAAATGACATAAGATTGTTGTATGCCTTGGAGAAGAGGATGATGCTTCCAACATGGAATTCAATAAGAGTTCGTAGGGGATCGTTCGAGGATCGTTTAGATATTTTTAGCAAATTGATTAGATAGTTTTATCAAATTGTCCTTTACTATAACTTGAGAGACAGCTACAAGTTTAGGTATCTAAATAATATAAATAATTTTAACATAATATTGAGTTTTATATTAATAGAGTAACTAAATATTAATATTAAATATTTAATATTATATATCGTTATATTAATATTACCATCTAGATCCATCTTAACGTCAAACTTATAAACCTCCGAGAGGCATAAAACCTCTTTTTGAGTGCAAAACTTAAGGAAATATTTTCACCTCAAGAGATTTGATCTCTTTCGGCAAGGTAATTGATAGATCCAAAGATAAGATGAACCTAATTCAATATTCATGCATTCATGACCCAATTTTTTACTCATTCTAGATTTCATGATGTGTTTCTAGGATCTCATTGTCCAAAGATTGCCTCCTATGGATTACATCAAGAACCAACTCAATGGATTTGAATCTCTACTGGATCAAGGTAAGCATTTAATATGTGATTCTGGATATATTATATAATATCTATATATATATATATATATAATATATATATATATATATATAATTATATAAATATATATATTATAATAATATATAGCTATATTTATAATTTGGTTCAAAACTGGAGAAAAAACTAGACTCTGCCCTAACTAGCACCTTATTGAATTATTGGAGGCATGGTTACTATTAAGCATAATGAGAACCAAAAGGCACCATCACCAAACCCCAACATAGAACAACCAAACCACAACCTACAACAATCTCAATGCAAAAAGCATTATTTCCTTAAATACTTTGAGGGCACTCATTCATGATCTTTAAAATACTAAACAGATTTCACTATTACTTCTAGCGATTTGAATAAATTCAATCATATCATTAATTTCTAATGCATAAATCCTATTAACTAATACATATTTTCTGTAATCATATGTCTAGGATGTATGAATACTATAAATCTAGTCTAAATAAAGATAAAATTAGATACTTGAACATTATTAAACAAGGTTTCCTATCATAGTTTGTTGACCGAAGAAATTATCAACAAATACCAATGACAAGAAACACACTTATATGGAACATGATGCACCTACTAATCATTTTGAGACCATTACATGGATAGGTGGTTTATGTTCTTTTATAATCCTGCTTGTAATAATCATTAGAGGAAATTCCAGCTTAAAAGTGGCATCCTAAGGAAAAATAATAAAATACTAGATAAAATAACAAAATAAGAGTTACAAATTTTGGAGGGAAAAGAAGAAAACTACCTTTTTATTTGTATTTTTGGCTTATCTTCTTATAGGTTTACTCAAATTTCAAATGTAGACACCCATTAGATATGGAATTAAATTCTACATCCAAGGAGTACCCTTTATGCATACTTTTGAGAAGACTCACATTGAGAAAAATTGCAGATACATTAAAAAAAAATGTTGGACACATTTTTTTTAATGTAGCTGCAATTTTTATCAATTTGGGTCTTCTCAAAAGTATGAATAATGGGTACTTGTTTGAATTGGGATTTAATTCTGCATCCAACGAAGTCCACACTAGAAATTTGAGTAAACCTATTAGGAGACAAGCCAAAGATATAGTTAAAAAATTATTTTTTCTTCTTTTCCCTCAAAAATATTTACATGTACCTCCTCTTTTTAAATTTAAAGGATTTTGATTGGTTTACATATTATGACATGGGAATTACATGAAAATTACATTGACATTTTTCGGCTAAAATTGCCTCTATTGAGGGAGGTTCATCTGTTGGCATTATGATACAGGTATTATCCTTGATGAAAACTCACTAAGATGAAAGTTCATAGTGCAACAGGTCAACAACAAAGGATTACAGATCAAACTCCATAGAATGAAGAAAGAGAGGTATACGCTGGTTCATTTTGTCCAAGGCACGTATACACACGGTTTAACAGAACAAAAGTAGCGTATAATGTATACACGCACTTTCACAGGAGAAAAAGCATGTACATGTTGGAAAACCAAGTTTTGGTCCAAGGTATTTGATCCAAGGTATTTTTGGTCCAAGGTAATTGGTCTGAGGCATTTGGTCCAAGGTATTGACACTAGGTATTGGGTCCAAGGTATTGGTCCTAAGTGGTTTTGGTCATGTATTGAGAAAGGCCTAAGAGTATATAAGGAGGAGAAGATCATTAGGCCATGGAATGCAAACAATGTGATTCTAAGGAATACTTCTATCTGAAGTACATATTATGTTGTAGGGTTATGTTTAGGACTGGATCTGAAATATTCAAGTGCACCTTGAGTTCAACATTGGATCAGGAATCATGAGACTTGAAATGACTTCTTCTTGAATGATCTGATATTGGTTGTGACCATATCTGATGTTTTGTGCCTGTTCTATTTATTATCTATCATGATCTGGGCTTGTCTAAAGTCTGGAATTGTAGCAAAGTTCTGAGTCAAAATTTGCAGATCTATACACAAGTTCGTCTCAGCCAAACCATGTGTACACACAGGTTCGACTCTTCCAAGTAGCATATACAAAAAGAAAATTTTATGTTCAAATCTGACTAATCTATCTGATCAAATTTTGTTGTTTTACTGTTGTCTGTCAATGAAGTCCTCTTAGGTTTGAATGTAGAACTATTGTATAAGGAAATTGAATTTGATTAATTGATTGATTAAGAAGGAAGCGTGATCCTTGTTGCTATCTGTTTTGAACTCTGTAATATGATAGTAGATCTTTAGAATGTGACTAGTTGGTACAGTTTGTAGTTTAGAAGTATATGATTTAGTATCTTTAGAGATAGACGAATATTGGGTTAAAGGAAGTAGCATATACACGCAAGTTTGTTTCAATCAAGTCGCGTATACACTATAATGCATGGTTTTTTAGGTTACAACTGGTTCTGGATGATGATGCAGGGTTCTGGGTTCAACACAGAGTTCTGGTGTTAGTGATCTGATTGATTAGATTAACTAAAGATTGGTTGATGCAGTTTAATTTTAAAAGGCTTTGATTGATACAATGTGAAAATTTGATGAAACGTGGCCTTCTGTTTTTGGTGTTGTGATCCAGGAGTATCTAGTCTAAAAATTCATGAAACATGGTCCCTGGTGGAAGAGTGGAGTTTTCTGTAGGCTGGCACCTACATACTAGTAAACATATTGGCTAGTATAAGAGCTAGGGGGTTGTAGCTGCCTTCCAGTAGAAGCTGGAAAACGAGAGAAGGTTGTAACCTTCTGCAGGTAGAAGCCTGCGAACTGGTATGAGTCTGCACTAGTACAAGATTGTAAATAGATTTTCTTATTATTTCAAGAAAACAAAGATGACAACAACAGGTGGTTTTTACCCACATTGGGTTTCCACCTTAAATATTGGTGTTCATGTGTGTTACTTATGTGTGATGCTTTATTCTGATTTTTTTACACTGTCTAATAAATCTTTGATATACTGGTTTAAGCTCAACACATGATAAACTGTCTAAATCACAAGTTCTTTGCATATACATTGATTCTTTAAGCACAGTCGTGTGTACACTAGTTCACTTCACTGAAGTAGCATATAAAAATCTATTTGGGAAATAAAATTATTTTTCTGATAATACTGATTCACCCCCCTCTCATTGTTATTTCCAACAATTGGTATCAGAGCAGGTCCTTCAGAAGAAGCTTGATCACTTGAAGGGAGATTCATCAATATGAATAATCAAGAAAGCATGGGATCCATTAGACCACCAATCTTCGATGGAAGCAACTTTGTTTATTGGAAAATAAGAACCACATCCTATGTACAATCACTTGGAACGGGTGTTTGGGAAATTGTGGAAGGAGGATATACATTTCCAGCATTAATTCCTACAGATACGGTAGGTAAAAAGCAATATGAAACCAATGCCAAAGTTGTCAATACTTTATTGGGAAGTCTATCACAATTAGAGTTTATCAAAGTCATGCAGCTCAAATCAGCTAAAGAAATATGGGATAAAATTGTTCTGAGCTACGAAGGAGACTCTCAAGTAAAAGGTGTTGAGCTTCAAACTCTCAGAATTCAGTATGAAACTCTTAAGATGCATAGTGATGAAAACATAGCTAGTTACTTCCTACGTAAAGATGAGGTTGTCAATTGTATGAAGAATATGGATGAATAAATTAATGAAGTTACCTTAGTTGAGAAAGTTTTGAGATCCTTGTCTGCTAAATTTGAATCCAAAGTGTCTGCCATAGAAGAAAAATAGGATCTACAGAATATCACTATGACACAGCTTCACAGAATCTTAACTGCCTTTGAGATGAGAAAAGGAGGACCATAAGATATGAGAGAAGCTACATTCAAAGCTTCATCAAAAGGAAGGAAGAAAACAATGAATTAGGACATATTTTGGAAGAAGAAGATGAGGTAAACTTTGTCAAAAAGCTTCAACAGGGTTCTATAAGGTTTAGAGGTAAGTTACCCTTTAAGTGCTTTTCTTGTGGTAGAGTCAGTCATTATGCTGCAATATGTCCTCATAAAGATAAATTTGAAAAAGGAAAGGAATATGCAAAAGAGAATAGAAAGCAAGTTGTGAATAAAAGGAGTTACTATACTCATGAAGATAGCGATGGTTTATCTAATAGTGATGAAGATGAAACTGGACAATATTACAAACTTCTCATGGCTTATGACTATGATAATTTTTGGGATGCTTTAGAATAGGAAGACCTTCATGAAGAAATATCTAAACTCAAAATCTGTTTAGAAGAAAAGAATATGATTATAGATACCATGACATACCAACTTGCTGAAAAAGAAAAACACAATGAAAAACTTGAATGTGAAATTGTGGGTCTAAGAAAGGATCTTAAGAAAACAAAATCTAACAATATTAGATTTGCTAAAGAATCAAAAACTTTAAATAAAATTATCAAATTTCATCGTTCTCCTAAGATAAATACAGGTCTTGGATATACTAAAGAAGCATCTCAATCACAGAAGCTGCCAGCCTCCACCAAAAGCTATCTTGATGCAGCAAAAACCAATGAATAGTATGACATTGTTCAACAAAGGCATAAAGTAGATCAACAGGTAAATTAGACTCAATTTACTCCAAGGATGAATAGAAGGCACAACCAACCTCAGGTAAATCATAATCAATTTGCTCCAAAGATGAATATCAATAGAAACTACAATCACGAGGTCAATAGATTTGATAGTCGTAGGAAATTATTTAATGGGCAATGTTTTTCATGTCATAATTTTGGACACAAAGCCGCTCAATGTGTTGCTTACAAAACCATCATGACTAGAGAAGCACGAAATCAAAGGAACATAACAGGGATCAAGAAAAGTTCCTATAATAACTTTTCCCTTCTTGAAAATAAAACATAATGCTCAATCTGTAACAACTTAGGTCATGAAGAATCTGAATGCAGGAGCAAATTTCGGCAAACATCTCAAAAGCAAAAAACTCCATTAAATCCAAGGATATGGAGAAGGAAAGAATCTCAAATAGAAAGAAGTGGTATAGCCTTTTATGTAAAAGGATAAAAAAATCAGTGGTAAATCAACAGTGGATTCTCAAAACACATGACAAGTGACAAAAAAAACTTCACTCATATAATGCTTTAGAAAAGGAAAAGAATGTCTCATTTAGAAATGACACTCTTGTTATCATAAAAGGTAAAGGCTCTATTTTCTTGAAATAAAAGGTTAAAGATGGAAATGTTATGTATGTAGACCATTTAAAGCATAACCTGTTGAGTGTCAGTCAAGTGTGTGATCAAGGAAATGTAATGGTGTTTCGATCAAACATATGTGTTGTTCGTGAGCTTGATACAGGAGAGATCGTGATCAAAGGTACAAGAACTCCAAACAACTTATACATACTCAAGGGAGGACAACAACAGTGCTATCTAAGCAAAAAAGATGAAAATTGGTTGTGGCATAGAAGTTTGGGACATCTAAGCTTTTCTCAAATAAGAAAAGCATGCAGATTCAAGGTTGTTCGTGATCTTTCAGGTATCAACATCCTAGAAAATACAATACACAAACCATTTCAAATCGGTAAGCAAACCAAAGTTCACTTCATGGAAAAAGAAGGTTCAGCTAGCAAGCCTCTTAAACTTGTCCATACTGATTTATGTGGACCATCAAGGAAAAAGTCACCTCGTGGAGAAGAATACTTTATTTTGTTCATTGATAATTTTTCCAGAATGTGTTGGATAGGTCTTCTAAAGCATAAAGATGAAGCTTTTGAAAAGTTCCAAGCATTCAAAGCTTCAGTTGAAAATGAATCAGATCAAAAAATCAAATGCCTCAGATCTGATCGAGGAGGGGAATTTACCTCAGATGAATAGTTTAACTTTTGTGAACAACATGGAATAAAAAGGCAATTCTGCACCGCAAATAATCCTCAGAAAAATGGTGTGGTAGAAAGAATGAAAGAACATTCAAAAAATGGCTAAGCTATGCTAGATGAATCTAGAACTCTTGCAACCTTCTAGGGTGAAGATGCATTCACTGTCGTAACTATTCTCAACCAAGCAAATGTTCGGGTAAACAACACTCAATCTCCACATGAACTTTGGTATGGTAAGGCTCCTACTATAAAATACTTTAAAGTTTTTAGAAGCAAATGTTATATCAAAAGGAATGATGAAAAGCTTGGTAAGTTTGAACCCAGAGTAGATGAAGGTATTCTTGTTGGTTACTCTTCCAGAAGTAAAGGATATAAATGTTATAATAAAAGACTTGGAAAAATTGTTGAAAGCATTGGTGTTGTAATTGATGAAGCATGCAAAAATCCAAAATCAATAGAAGATTATGACAATGAAGAAGATAGGGATTATTTTCCCAAATCAAATCAAAATCATATTGAAGAAGAAACCAATGAATCACCAGAAGAAGAGATAATGGTAAAAGAAAAGACTTCGTCCAGGTATGTTCAAAAAAATCATCCAAAAGCTCAAATTTTAGGGGAAGAAGAGGCAGGTGTACAGACAAGAAGAACTATTACAGGGACCTCAAGCTATCTAGCACTACTATCACCTATCGAACCTCAAAATGTAAAAGAAGCATGCTAATATGAATGTTGGGTGAAGGCCATGGATGAAGAACTTGAGCAAATTGAGAAAAATGATACTTGGGAGTTAATTCCTAGACCTCATGATAAAAATATTATAGGAACTAAATCGATATTCAAAAACAAGCTGAATGAAAATGGACAAGTCATTAGAAACAAGGCCATACTTGTTTGTAAAGGGTATGCTCAACAAGAAGGTATTGATTTTGAAGAAAATTTTGCACCTGTTGACAGACTTGAAGCCGTAAGGATGTTTCTTGCTCTTTCTAGCTTTCAGAAATTCAAAGTATATCAAATGGATGTAAAATCAACCTTCCATGGAGATTTAGAAGAAGTTTATATTGAACATCCAGAAGGATTCATTATTGGAAATGATGCAAAACTTGTATGCAAACTCAAAAAGGCCCTCTATGGTTTGAAACAGGTTCCAAGGGCTTGGAATTACCACCTTGAAAAATATCTACACCAATAAGGTTTTACAAAAGGTGCAGCAGATTGCAATCTATATACAAAGTTTGAAACTGATAAATTACTAATTATTGTTATTTATGTTGATGATACCATTTTTGGTAGTAATGAAGAATCCATGAGTTAAAATTTTTCTTCAGTAATCAGCAAGAATTTTAAATGTCCTTTCTTGGTCAACTTACCTATTTTCTTGGTTTACAAGTTCAACAAAATAAAGATGGTATTTTTCTTTCACAAAGCAAATATATCAAACAGAACTTGAAAAGGTACAGAATGGAAGATTCTAAACCTATATGTACCACAATGGTTACACGATGCATTCTCAGCTCAAATGATGAATCAACAACAGTACATCAACCAACTTACAGATCCATGATTGGCAGTCTACTTTACCTAACAGGTACCCAACCTGACATCATGCATGTAGTAGGAATAGTTGGAAGATTCCAAGAAAATCCAAAGGAATCACACCTTCAGGTAGTCAAAAGAATTTTCAAATATCTTCAAGGAACTCAGGACTTTGGTTTATGGTATCCTAGAGATGCATATGTTACGCTTCATGCATATACAGATGTAGATTGGACAAGAAGTGTTGATGACAGAAAAAGCACTAGTGGTGGTGCATTCTTTATGGGTTCTAGGTTAGTGTCTTGGTTCAACAAGAAACAAAGTTAAATTGATTTATCCACAGCTAAAGTAGAATATATAGCTGCTACATCTTGCTGCACACAACTACTTTAGATGATGCAAACCCTGTAAGAAATTCATATCACATATACTCCACCCATATCCATTCTATGTGATAATACAAGTGCCATTAGTATTTCAAAGAATCCAGTCATGCACTCCAATACCAAGAACATACCCATCAAATACCATTTTTTACATGAACAAGTGTTTGAACAAAAGGTCAAATTGGAGTATGTTCCCTCCAAAGAACAGGTTGCTGATATATTGACTAAACCACTGCCCAAAGAAACATTTGAATATCTCAGCCAAAACATGGGAGTAGTTGCTACATCATCCTACTGTTAAATATAATTTTTGAGATAAAGGTTGTTATACACGTGTTTCATGAAGTATAGTTTGTGCACACACGTGGGTTTCTGTGGGTCAAGGAGCGTATATGTTTTTCAGACAAGAAAAACAATGGGGCAGACTCTTATATGGGTTCTCTGTATGATGTTGATGATTATAGACTACTAATATGCTTTATTCATTAACTTTTTTCTAACTAATAAATATGCCTTGATCATTGACTTGTTAACAATGAGTAGGTAGCATAGGTTTAGGGGGAGAATTAGCCTCCACTCGCATTTTGTATTGTTGGCATTATGGTTGCTGAGTCCAGCTATGGTTTCAGATATTTATACTTTTTGTTGCTTAAATTCATGTAAAAGTCTAGGGTGTGATATGTATTCTCATACATTTGAATGAGTCCTATTGGACAAATGATGTAATTTGTATCTGCACTTTTCATGGGATGGATGATGTAATTATATTTTTGTCATGTATAAACAATTGGTATATCCCCATTTGGTTGGGAGATGGATGTATGTATGCGTCGTGTTAGGAAGGGCATATTGACATAGTTGAGTTATAGAGTCATGTTATTCTTTTGGCGAATATTTTTGCAGACTCTGCTTTTGTTCAGGGGGAGCATGGATGGTTTTAGTGCATCTCAACATGTACAAAGGGGAGCTCAATCAGAGAATTCAACATGTACTCAGGGGGAGCATGAACAACATAGGGGAGAGAATATCTTGGTCCACCCTTTTCCCTTGATGTCAAAGGGGGAGAGTGTCTTGGTGTTAGTGCAATCAAGTCCAAAGGGAGAGATTGTTGGCATTATGATAGAGGTATTGTCCTTGATAGCAACTCACTCAGATGAAAGTTCACAGTGTAGTAGGTCAACAAAAAAGGATTACAGATTAGACTCCAAATAATGAAGAAAGAAAGGTATACGCTGGTTCACTTTGTCCAAGGAGCGTATACATAAGGTTTAACATAACAAAAGTAACATATAACGTATACACGTACTTTCATAGGAGAAAAAGTGCGTACATGTTAGAAAACCAAGTTTTGGTCTAAGGTATTTGATCCAAGGTATTTTTGGTCCGAGGAATTTGGTCCAAGGTATTGACCCTAGGTATTGGGTCCAATGTATTGGTCCTAAGTGGTCTTGGTCCAAGGCATTGAGAAATTCCTAAGATTATGTAAGGAGGAGAAGATCATTAGGCCATGGAGTGCAAGCAATGAGATTCTAAGGAATACTTCTATCTGAAGTATATATTATGTTGCAGGGTTATGTTTGGGATTGGATCTGAAATATTCATGTGCACCTTGAGTTCAACATTGGATCAGGAATCATGAGACTTGAAATGACTTATTCTTGAATGATCTGATATTGGTTGTGACTAGATCTGATGTTTTTCACTTGTTTTATTTGTTATCTATCATGATTTGGGTTTTTCTAAAGTCTGCAATTGTAGCAAAGTTCTGAGTCAAAATTTGTAGATCTATAAACAGGTTCATCTCGGCCAAATCACGTGTACACATAGGTTCGACTCTTCCAAGTAGCATATACAAAAATAAAAGCTTCTGTTTAGATCTGACTCATCTATCTTATCAAATTCTATTGTTTTACTGCAGTCTGTTAATGAAGTCCTCTTAGATATAAACGTAGAATTGTTGTATAAGGAAATTGAATCTGATTGATTGATTGATTAGGAAGGAAGGGTGATCCTTGTTGATGTCTATTTTGAAATCTGTAATATGACAGTAGATCTTCATAATGTCACTGATTGGTGCAGTCTATGGTTCAGAAGTATATGATTTAGTATCTTTAGAGATATACGCAGGTTGGGTTAAAGGAAGTAGTATATACATGCAAGCATGTTTCATTCAAGTAGCGTATACATTCTAATGCATGGTTTTTTATGTTAAAGTAGTTCTGGATAATGATGTAGGGTTCTGGGTTCAGCACAGAACTCTGATGTCAGTGATTTGATTGATCAGATTAACTGACTATTGGTTGATGCAGTTTAAGTTTAAAAGGCTTTGATGGGTCCCGTGTGAAAATTTGATGAAACATGGCCTTCAATTTGTGGTGTTGTGATCCAGGAGTGTCCAGTCTGAAAATTCATGAAACGTGGTCCTTGGTGGAAGAGTGGATTTTTCTGTAGGTTGGCACCTACGTACTAGTAAACTTATTGGCTAGTATAAGAGATAGGGGGTTGTATCTCCCTTCGGTAGAAGCTAGAAAATGAGAGAAGGTTGTAACCTTCTGCAAGTAGAATTCGACATACCGGTATGAGTCTACACTAGTGCAAGATTGTAAATAGATTTTCTTATTATTAAAAGAAGACAAAGATGACAGCAGCAAGTGGTTTTTATGCACATTGGGTTTCCACGTTAAATCTTGGTGTTCATGTGTGTTACTTATTTGTGATGCTTTATTCTACTTTTTCTACACTATCTAATAAATCTTTGATATACTGGTTTAAGGTCAACACATGATAAACCTTCTAAATCACAAGCTCTCTACATATACACTGGTTTCTTTAAGCATAGTTGTGTGTACACACTAGTTCAATTCATTGAAGTAGCATATATAAATATATTTTGGAAGTAAAATTATTCATCTGATAACACTGATTCACCCCCCTCTCAGTGTTATTTCCAACATCATCTATATTTTTTGAGGAATTTAACTGTAGAGTTTTGGTGAGGATTCCATGTCAACTACTTGACATGAAAAAATTCTGAGGGGTGATATTGGTCTTATAAAGATGGAGATAATTCTAGGCATAAATTTTGTGCCTCAAATTGAGACTCCCCGGAGTTCATTAAAGAAGAAACACAAAAACAAGCTAGAGATGGAGCATCTACCTCATGGAAACCATAACAGAAGACAATTTTTCATCCTTGAATGCCCTAAATACACTAGAGTAAAGTATTTCCATGCTTCAAGTAGCCTAAAAAGAAGTGTTGAATGCTCCAAATCCTCACATAAAGAGTGTTGAATTGGGTATGGTTTCTAAATCGAGTATATAAGGCTTTAACAAAGCCATAAAGTGATCAAGTAAAGGATAAGGATGACATGAAAATATCAAAATAAGTAAAGAATTTTTTTAGGTTCATCCCTCCACCTTTTTATCTCAACTACAAAAAAAATCTCTTCCATCAAAAAGAGTATCACAAGACAATGTAAAAACAAGGAAATATTGTCAAATTAACAAGATCTTAGCCTTGTGATACATTAGTGCCTCGAGTGAGCCTAATTGTGAGCATTTGATAGAGAAGCAGTGATCTAGGTGGATGTTGGTGGCCACCCGCCCATCCCACTTGGACCCCCACAACTGTCTCTTTCAGTTTTTCAGTTTCCTTAATTGTAGCACAATTTACTATTTTTAGCAGTTTTTCGGTCCTGAACTTCCAGAGCCATTTTGAGGCCCTAAATGACAGTTTTTTGGGAAAACTGGGAGCAACATGTGTCCATGGATAATTTTTTCTCTTTCCAAAGTTATAGTCCTTGGACAAATCTTTCTAACGAGGTATTGTGCACATCAAATGGAGATCGTATGCCAAAGTTATGACCCTTGGAAGTTGATGCACCAAATTACCCAAACTGGGCCCACATTTTGGTGTTTCATCTTTTAGGGTTAGGTTTTTCGATGTTTATTGTTTTCCATTGTTTCTCAATAATAAATAGGCCTTCGAGCCTCATTGTAAGATATTTCAGAGTCATGTAGCCACCACATCTCTTCTGAGAGATACGCTATCATCGCCCTAGCTGGTTTATTTCCATTTCTGTTGTAAGCATATTTCAATATTTTACATTAATGAAATGATGTATTATTTCCATTGCATCTCTGTTTTTATGGTTATTTCTATACTTTATTGCATTCCTGTTCAAATCCAGGTTAAGGAGCCTTGGGTTAGAGAGATTTAAGGTGTTGCGATGGTTGGAAGTGTCTTTTAGGGTCATGAGGTCATACTCGAAGTCCTAAAGTGATAAAACTACTTCATTAGGCTTTAATGGTGTGTACTACACATATTGGGGTCTAATTATTAATGCCTAATTCTTAAATACCCTACCTTTAAGTGTGAACCAGACCCATGATTGTTCCCTCATGTAAATTGGTTTCAGATCGTAACCTTAGTGGCCATTATCTTAAGGGGTATACATAGGTGGCTATGGCAAGATTATGCTTAAAATACCTATAATAGATGTTTGTTATAACTCACTCTGATCCCCTTATTGTGTTTCCCAGTAATAAATGGTACTTGTACTATCTTCCATGTTGACTTATGCCCTCATAATCTAACCTTCAACTGATGAAGGATCCCTTGATCTACTTGATTTTCCTACCTGTCTCTTATATTTTCTGCATGTGTTTTATTTGATCTAGTCTAGTTGGTCATAGGTGTTTCTTTTTTCCATCACATAAAATTCATATTTTAGTAATGGTTAATATTAATCCATGTCATTCTCATACAAAGAAGGTCCTCGCTCCTATATTGGAGGGTCTACCTCTTCATAGAAATATGATTTCCCCACAACTAAATTAGATTTAGAGTTACCTAAATCAAAATAAATTATCATTCATTCTTGGGAGGATGAGTAGATGGTACAAGAAGTAGTTGGTGAAAGTCAACCACCTCACTTTCATCCTTCTTTGACCCATACCCTTTAGCCATATTTCCATGTGGGGGTGTAAATTTGACCCAATCCTTTTAGTCAAATAGCCTTTATCAAGAGTCTATTTCAGCTGGTGTACACTAGATGTTAGAACCTAGCTTGTCAACCCATTTTGTCACTAGTGGCACCCTTAAGGTAAATTATCTACTGCCATAGGTCCTTTCTACATTGTGCCTACATCCTCCATTTTTTTTTTATACTAGAAAACTAATGTAGGATCACTATTTTGAACTTTTGGTATATTTAATATAGGTTCCTTGATTACCTTAACTATGATTCCTCTATCCACATTTGGTAGAGGATATAGCACTAATAAAATTAGCATACCTACATCTATTGTTAAATGTTTAGACATTATTTCTACACTCGATTTCAGGGATCCATCCTTTAGTTGAGGTAAATTTGTAGATATTTCATTTAAACCCATTGATAAAGGCTCCCTTTTCTAAAATAAAATATTCAACATTAAAATTAATATAAGCCTATATCCATCTTAACTCTGGATCTACTTAGGGCCAAGAGGGATCAAATTGCTTGATATGCAAATCTCTTACATATCAAGTGATCTAATCCCTCTGTGTACTTGGTAGATCCGGAGTTAAGATGGATCCAGGTTGGTTTAACTCCCCCTTTTAAATAGGATGCATTCCATATGAATACCACGAGCAATACTGTGGGCCATTTTTTTTTTATTCTTATAGGGTTATTTTTTAATTTTGTTTTATATTGACCAAGTTAAAATCTTAACATTACATTATATTCATTTTTTAATTTAATTTTAATTTTATTTTTACGTAATTTGACTTAGGCAAAACGTTAAACATTACATTACAACATTTCCACATATTGAGCTGGAGAGCGCTCTCGATGCAATTAAACAAAATCTCAAAAAATCATAATTTAATATAAATTTTTGAATAATAAATTGTAATCATATCGAAATTTTCTTATCACCAATGAATTATCTTGGAAAGGAAAAAGCAATCACCACCATATAAATTAGTGAAAAACATAATAATGACACTTTGATTATCATAAATTGGTCATGGGAGAGGGATGAAATAATGTCCTATTAATTTTATTTATCTATTGATAATACCCAAATCTATTATAGTTTTCTGAAAAAGAGTAAATGAACAAGTATATATTTTTATTTCTTATGGCTTTTTGAAAAAGCCTAAACAAACAAGTGAGGTTTTTATAGTACAGGAGGGTGAGAATAAACAAGGAACTTCATGGATTCAAATATATTATATATAATTCCATTATGTTGATCCATAAATAACTATAATCTAGAGTCTTATCTCTTGAGTCATTCAATGATCAAATTTAAAGTTTGTTGTCAAACTTACAAGGCCTAAAATCCTTATTTATTGAATTTATTGCAAATTTCAACATCATGTTGGAAAATATAAGTCAATGCTACATTTTGCCTTGCTCTTGTGTTGATGAGGATGACAAGAACACAATGTCACACATCTTCTCTTTAATTTTTATAATTTCATGATCTATTTATATTATGTAATTGGAGAAAGTTAATGTTGTTGTGACAAATTTAATATGAAATTCATATAGAGATTAGTCAAATGCCAACTTCAAATTGATATATACATTTTATCTTCATAGGATGACAAGAACACAGTGGCTCATATCTCTCTTAAATTTGTTACAGTTTTAGTGTTCAGAGTGTTGTATGTAATTGGAGTAAGCTAGTCTCGACGTGACAAATTCAAAGTGAAGACCATATAAAGATTAGTCAATGCCAATTTCAAATTTGATACCTAGATTTACTAACATGCGAAGAACAAAATGACCTGGATCTGCGTGTAATTTTTTTTAGGTTTATATTGTTGGTTTCAAGAACATGGTATTAGTGATACCTAGTATTGAATTCATGGACTAAATGCAATAAAGCCTTCAAATAGGTTTGAGATATTTCATTCTAATGTGCTTGGAGGTGAACAAATTAGAGTTTTTGGAGGAGAACAATAAAAGCTCACTTAACAGGATTTGATTAAGGTATATGTTGTGCCTTGAATATGCCCATTTTTCCATCAAACAAAACCACCATTTATAACCTAAATTCCGACACCAGTATACTCATTTCACTTCATAATTCCATCATTCATAGTCAAGTCACATCCTATGCCTCATGGTTGATTATCATTAATTTTATTAGATTTTGTATGATTAAAGATTATTATACCATGATTTATTAATGATGGTTTCGCTAAGCTCATCTTTTCACAGGGTTTCATCGTCGAGTTTCTTTACAAGCCAATAAAGTACGAAAATGACCAATTTGGGGCTTTGACACTTTCTTCATGTTTCCAGAGAAATCAAGAGAGGTTATTATAAAAAATAATGTTTTAATACATTTAAATAACCAGGATTGCACCCAGGTCACTCATATGGTCTCTAGAAGGAAATTCACAAATTTTCCCAAATCTACAATAAGTTTCAAACTGCCAACTTCCTCCTCAGTTTCTGTGAAGGTGAAGGTGAATGAAGAAAATATAACACATGGGTTTTGGTCCCAATATAGCCAATCGGCTAAATCTCAAATTGTTTTCTAAAATCCCTTACCGTATGGAAGATATATAGAGTTCTCTGAGGCCAATTTATATAAAACATCCAGATTTGTACTTAACAGTCAAATTCAGATTTACCTATTTTCAGCCACAACTACGGTTTGGATAAAAATATAATGACCTAGTAAAATTATTTCATGTCCTCATGACTTCTAGAATGTTGCATAGGCATGTCTCAGGAGATCTTGATTAAAGCCAAGCTCAATGTTTTCCATAATGAGGATTCTCCATAGTAGAATTGCAGTAATGATAACAGTTGGTTGAATGCATTTGTTTCAAGCAAATCATTTTGATTTGGGATCAGATTAAAGAGCCTGGATTAGTATTATTTTTTGAGTTTTCCATGTATGGACTTACTGCTATTTTGTATATGAATTGTTTCATATATAGGCCAGCGTTGTAATGAGTTAATTAGTGGCATCATAGAGTTAATTAGTGGCAGGTACGAGTTGTCAAGTTGATGTAAGACATTATGTTTTGTAATTGAAGACTATGTTCCAAATAATACAGTATGGCTATGTTTTGAACCAGATCATTGCAAGCTACTGTCTACTGTAAGTTCTCAATTTGAATTCTCTAAATCATTTTTCTTTTACTGCAAGTAGTTTAAGCTCACCCAAGTATGGCTGGGCTCGCCATCATTTGCGAGAGAGCTTCATTGTTAGTGCTTAAGTAGATAGTTGTGTGATAGCTCTATAGCATCAATCTTTTATTCATAATTTGATAAAGTTTCCTGTGCAACTGGGTGGAGTTTCTAATTCGATTCCAGAGAATTCTTGATTATTATCATAGCACACTTACCAATTAGAAAAAGGATCATGTTATGAGTTTATGTATTACTCATTCATTGTATAAATTGTTCTTGTACCTCAGCGCAGAGCTATGCTTGTTCCTCATAAAAAGATGAGTTCATTTTAATTACAATCAAACTATTCTTTGATTAGAACATGGCTTGAACTATAACAATTGCACACACTATTTCATAGGACATTCTAAGGATTTGGAATGAATGTCTTATTAAATGCATCAAATAGTTAACTTATGATTTGTTTGATGAATGAAATTTCAGCTTGATACTAATCAAAATCATGTTTGGTGAGGGATAGGGTTGTGTTTATATTGCAAACTAAATGTGCTTAAAGTAATGTGATTCTATTCTAGATTGTGCATTTAAGATCAAATTATGATTTCTATATGTGTATTTGTTTTCTAGTATTTATAAGCTAAAGTAGTTTAACAATGTGATCCAAGGCCATTAGTTAATAATGTGATTTTAATAAAGCAAAGTGATTTCATTTTCATTGCAAAATTCACAGTGATATTCAAGGTTGAGAAATGTTAATTAGGGTGTGTGATCTCTTTCTATCAGTACAAGTTCTTTGAAAAAGGTGTGATTGAGTTAAGTAGAATAGTTTCATTTAAAAGGCATTGTGTGACTCCAGGTAGATTTATGATTTATTTTTGGGATTGAAATAAATAATGAGACAATTAGGTTTTCATTTTGGAATTAACTCAAAGTGTTGAATTCATGTCCAGTATTCCAATTTCATTTAGGATTTGGTGAGGAGTTACTTAAAATAAGTTTGGTTTGCTCTCTCTACAGTTTGATTTGGATTAATTAGTCAAGTACACTATTAAAACAATGTGATATGTTTGATTTGGTTTTATTTAAGAGAAGGTTAATTCAATTTGGTAGCATGAAGTGATCAAAGACCCTGATTTCCATGAGGCACAACCACATGAAGAGCTAAAATTCTCCAATAATAACATTTTCCAATCTTTAGAGGAAATTGAGGACTTATGGACAACATCTATTGGAGAGAAGCCCCTAAAACTAGAGATAGAAGAGGTAAAAGAAGAGGACATCAAACATTGTCCAAATGAAGAAATCGACCAAGGTCACTACGATTACTTTGATAATTGGTTCCAAACTAGTACTCCAACAAGGCATCATTCTCTTCTTTGCACTTTCTTAGCATCATATAATTTGTAGTTGCTAGTTTCACATGCTCAGGTACACTGTAAATTTTATATGTTAAATTTGAGCATGA
The DNA here is from genome assembly GCA_000404065.3 of Pinus taeda. Classification (NCBI taxonomy): domain Eukaryota; kingdom Viridiplantae; phylum Streptophyta; class Pinopsida; order Pinales; family Pinaceae; genus Pinus; species Pinus taeda. The sequence goes on along the minus strand of APFE030740623.1, from coordinate 22,894 downwards.
ATATATCCTTGTACCTGATCCACACATGGCTTCACTGGAAGTTCTCTTCCTCTTGAAGGAGGACATATTTTCTCCAGTATAGTAGGAAAGTTAGTAAATAAATAAATGAAAATAGTAAAGAGAAAAAAATAAGTTGTTTTATGAAAACCAGATTGTCTGGCACAATTGAACAGAGAGTTTGCTTGAAAACCAGGTAACTAGCAAGCAAGGTTCCCAATAAAGTTTGTAAATTTGTATGAGTTCTTCAAATAATGTATTTCATTATGTCTTTTAGTCGTGTTGGTTGATGTGGGATTCCTTAAGGCGCACCTGCCAACAAGCCTTATCCTATTGACATCAACACATTATATTGGATTAGGGTTAGGATTAGATAAGGTACTTGTGAGCCTGCATGCCTTAATGGTAGGCATCCTTGTCATCTACTAAGGAAATACATCAATGTTTCTTGGTGGATTAATTCTACATTCCACTCCACTTCGACAAATCTATTCATGGCTAGTAGAATGTACCTAGTGCCTTTATTCCCATTGACATCAAATGTGGGATATCTCGCATTGGTTAACGATCTACTCAATGGTTGGTAATCCAGTGATTCCCGCTCATGTCCGAAATCGACACCATTTATTCACATATGCAAGATTTCACATGTGTGTGTAGCGGTTGAATACTATATGGTTTTGAGATATCGACACAGATTTGCAGTAGTTTGTATTTTTGTATCAACATTTCCATTATCATTTCCAGCAACAGTCACCTTTCCTCAATTGTTTGGGGACATATTACTCCTCAAGCATGGGGGAGAAGGGTCATCTTTCTAGTTAATCCTTGAGGCCTTTAGCTTCCTTCATTAGATCCAAATCAACCTCCGTTGCAGCTCTAGCTCTTCTTTAGTAGATCAGATCAGTGGTCACATCAGCTCCAACCATTCCATCCTCCACTTCATCTTGCAGCACCAAGCACATCAATGATAAAGGTAAAACTTGAGGAAAATTTGGCTTATGATTATTTAATTCATTAGAAGGTTAAAGAAATTTAATGATTCACCATTTCTCATTCCATGCATTTCATATTTCATAAACCATCATCCTTTTATTATCCTTACATTCACTCCACATATACCTTGATTACAAGACCATGTTAAAAGCAAAGACCTTATGGCGCATTGATAAAGCAGCCTCTATGATGTCTTCTCCTTCCATGATGAAAAAAATTAGGATGAAGTCATTATTTCCATGAAATTATAAAGGAAGCCGTCTATAGACATTGGTCTTACAAAGACAGAGTATCAATCACCCATTCACCATCCCCATCACTCATCTCTTTCTTGTCATCAATTTGTATTTCTTAGTAAATTGGTGTGATCTATTAAGTATGAAGAGTGTTTCACCACAAGAACCAACACCTCCAAACATTCAAGTGTTGCTCCACAAGAACCATTATGTTCAAATATCCAAGCAATGTTGTCCCACAAGAACCTATCAAAGTGCCAGATATTTGTTTGCATGAGGACATGCAAACCCCAAGGAATTGGCGGATATTAGGCCTCGAATATGCCCATTTTTCCATCATACAAAACCACCATTTATAATCTAAATTCTGACACCAGTATACTCATTTCACATCATAATTCCATCATTTATCGCCAAATAACATCTTATGCCTTGTGGTTGATTATCATTAGTTTTATTGAATTTTCTATGATTAAAGATTATTGTGCCATGATTTACTAATTACAGTTTCGCTAAGCTCATCTTTTCACAGGGTTCCGTCACCGATTTTCTTTACAAACCAGTATAGAGTACAAAAATGAGCAATTTGGGGCTTTGACACATTCGGCACGCCTCCGGAGCAACTGAGAGAGGTTATTATAAAAAATAATGTTTTAATATCTGTCCATTACCTGGATTACACCCAGGTCACTCATGTGGGTCTCTAGAAAGAATTTCACAAATTTCCCTAAATTTGCAGTAAGTTTCAAACTACCAACTTTTGCCTCGATTTTCGTGTAGTTGAAGGCGAATGAAGAAAATATGGCAAATCATTTTTTTCCTAGTATAGCAAAATTACTAACCATCAAACATGTTTCTAAAATCCCTTACGATATGGAGGATATGCGGAATTCTCTGAGGCCAATTTATATAAAATATCCATATTTGTACTTGAGAGTCAAATTCAGATTTGCCTATTTTTGGCCACAACTAAGGTTTGGATAAAAATCTAATGACCTGGTAAACTTCTTTCACTTTCTCATGACTTTTGGAAGGTTGCATGCACATAGTTCAGGACATCTTGATTAAATCCAAGCTCAATGTTTTCCATAATTAGAATTCTCCATAGCAGAATTGCACTAATGATAGCAGTTGGTTGAATTCATTTGTTTCAAGCAAATCATGTTGATTTGGGATTAGATCAAAGAGCCTAGATTAGTATTAATTTGTTGAGTTTTCCATGTATGGACTTACTGCTATTTTTTATATGAATTGTTTGTTGGAAATAATACTGAGAGGGGGGGTGAATCAGTATTAGCAAATCAGATACTTTTTCACTTTCACACTCAGATTCACATACGCGACTTCAGTTAAGGATATCCGTGTATATACGCGACTGTGTTAAAAGAAACTAGCGTATATGCAGTAATCTTATGATTCAGTTAGGTTATCTTCAGTAAATGCATCAGAACATTATTAACAGTAATCAGGTGTAGTAAAATAGTACAGATCATCACACATAAGAAGCACACATGAACACCATGATATAAGGTGGAAACCCAAGGTGGGTGAAAACCACCTGCTGTAATTTGTTTCTATCTTCCTTTAATAAGAAACTTCTTTTAAAATGTACTGGTGCAGTCCTTTACCAGTACACAGGCTTCTACCTGCAGAAGGCTACAACCT
>APFE030740623.1:0-19990 GCA_000404065.3 Pinus taeda | reverse complement strand
AGAAAATATAACACATGGGTTTTGGTCCCAATATAGCCAATCGGCTAAATCTCAAATTGTTTTCTAAAATCCCTTACCGTATGGAAGATATATAGAGTTCTCTGAGGCCAATTTATATAAAACATCCAGATTTGTACTTAACAGTCAAATTCAGATTTACCTATTTTCAGCCACAACTACGGTTTGGATAAAAATATAATGACCTAGTAAAATTATTTCATGTCCTCATGACTTCTAGAATGTTGCATAGGCATGTCTCAGGAGATCTTGATTAAAGCCAAGCTCAATGTTTTCCATAATGAGGATTCTCCATAGTAGAATTGCAGTAATGATAACAGTTGGTTGAATGCATTTGTTTCAAGCAAATCATTTTGATTTGGGATCAGATTAAAGAGCCTGGATTAGTATTATTTTTTGAGTTTTCCATGTATGGACTTACTGCTATTTTGTATATGAATTGTTTCATATATAGGCCAGCGTTGTAATGAGTTAATTAGTGGCATCATAGAGTTAATTAGTGGCAGGTACGAGTTGTCAAGTTGATGTAAGACATTATGTTTTGTAATTGAAGACTATGTTCCAAATAATACAGTATGGCTATGTTTTGAACCAGATCATTGCAAGCTACTGTCTACTGTAAGTTCTCAATTTGAATTCTCTAAATCATTTTTCTTTTACTGCAAGTAGTTTAAGCTCACCCAAGTATGGCTGGGCTCGCCATCATTTGCGAGAGAGCTTCATTGTTAGTGCTTAAGTAGATAGTTGTGTGATAGCTCTATAGCATCAATCTTTTATTCATAATTTGATAAAGTTTCCTGTGCAACTGGGTGGAGTTTCTAATTCGATTCCAGAGAATTCTTGATTATTATCATAGCACACTTACCAATTAGAAAAAGGATCATGTTATGAGTTTATGTATTACTCATTCATTGTATAAATTGTTCTTGTACCTCAGCGCAGAGCTATGCTTGTTCCTCATAAAAAGATGAGTTCATTTTAATTACAATCAAACTATTCTTTGATTAGAACATGGCTTGAACTATAACAATTGCACACACTATTTCATAGGACATTCTAAGGATTTGGAATGAATGTCTTATTAAATGCATCAAATAGTTAACTTATGATTTGTTTGATGAATGAAATTTCAGCTTGATACTAATCAAAATCATGTTTGGTGAGGGATAGGGTTGTGTTTATATTGCAAACTAAATGTGCTTAAAGTAATGTGATTCTATTCTAGATTGTGCATTTAAGATCAAATTATGATTTCTATATGTGTATTTGTTTTCTAGTATTTATAAGCTAAAGTAGTTTAACAATGTGATCCAAGGCCATTAGTTAATAATGTGATTTTAATAAAGCAAAGTGATTTCATTTTCATTGCAAAATTCACAGTGATATTCAAGGTTGAGAAATGTTAATTAGGGTGTGTGATCTCTTTCTATCAGTACAAGTTCTTTGAAAAAGGTGTGATTGAGTTAAGTAGAATAGTTTCATTTAAAAGGCATTGTGTGACTCCAGGTAGATTTATGATTTATTTTTGGGATTGAAATAAATAATGAGACAATTAGGTTTTCATTTTGGAATTAACTCAAAGTGTTGAATTCATGTCCAGTATTCCAATTTCATTTAGGATTTGGTGAGGAGTTACTTAAAATAAGTTTGGTTTGCTCTCTCTACAGTTTGATTTGGATTAATTAGTCAAGTACACTATTAAAACAATGTGATATGTTTGATTTGGTTTTATTTAAGAGAAGGTTAATTCAATTTGGTAGCATGAAGTGATCAAAGACCCTGATTTCCATGAGGCACAACCACATGAAGAGCTAAAATTCTCCAATAATAACATTTTCCAATCTTTAGAGGAAATTGAGGACTTATGGACAACATCTATTGGAGAGAAGCCCCTAAAACTAGAGATAGAAGAGGTAAAAGAAGAGGACATCAAACATTGTCCAAATGAAGAAATCGACCAAGGTCACTACGATTACTTTGATAATTGGTTCCAAACTAGTACTCCAACAAGGCATCATTCTCTTCTTTGCACTTTCTTAGCATCATATAATTTGTAGTTGCTAGTTTCACATGCTCAGGTACACTGTAAATTTTATATGTTAAATTTGAGCATGAATATATCCTTGTACCTGATCCACACATGGCTTCACTGGAAGTTCTCTTCCTCTTGAAGGAGGACATATTTTCTCCAGTATAGTAGGAAAGTTAGTAAATAAATAAATGAAAATAGTAAAGAGAAAAAAATAAGTTGTTTTATGAAAACCAGATTGTCTGGCACAATTGAACAGAGAGTTTGCTTGAAAACCAGGTAACTAGCAAGCAAGGTTCCCAATAAAGTTTGTAAATTTGTATGAGTTCTTCAAATAATGTATTTCATTATGTCTTTTAGTCGTGTTGGTTGATGTGGGATTCCTTAAGGCGCACCTGCCAACAAGCCTTATCCTATTGACATCAACACATTATATTGGATTAGGGTTAGGATTAGATAAGGTACTTGTGAGCCTGCATGCCTTAATGGTAGGCATCCTTGTCATCTACTAAGGAAATACATCAATGTTTCTTGGTGGATTAATTCTACATTCCACTCCACTTCGACAAATCTATTCATGGCTAGTAGAATGTACCTAGTGCCTTTATTCCCATTGACATCAAATGTGGGATATCTCGCATTGGTTAACGATCTACTCAATGGTTGGTAATCCAGTGATTCCCGCTCATGTCCGAAATCGACACCATTTATTCACATATGCAAGATTTCACATGTGTGTGTAGCGGTTGAATACTATATGGTTTTGAGATATCGACACAGATTTGCAGTAGTTTGTATTTTTGTATCAACATTTCCATTATCATTTCCAGCAACAGTCACCTTTCCTCAATTGTTTGGGGACATATTACTCCTCAAGCATGGGGGAGAAGGGTCATCTTTCTAGTTAATCCTTGAGGCCTTTAGCTTCCTTCATTAGATCCAAATCAACCTCCGTTGCAGCTCTAGCTCTTCTTTAGTAGATCAGATCAGTGGTCACATCAGCTCCAACCATTCCATCCTCCACTTCATCTTGCAGCACCAAGCACATCAATGATAAAGGTAAAACTTGAGGAAAATTTGGCTTATGATTATTTAATTCATTAGAAGGTTAAAGAAATTTAATGATTCACCATTTCTCATTCCATGCATTTCATATTTCATAAACCATCATCCTTTTATTATCCTTACATTCACTCCACATATACCTTGATTACAAGACCATGTTAAAAGCAAAGACCTTATGGCGCATTGATAAAGCAGCCTCTATGATGTCTTCTCCTTCCATGATGAAAAAAATTAGGATGAAGTCATTATTTCCATGAAATTATAAAGGAAGCCGTCTATAGACATTGGTCTTACAAAGACAGAGTATCAATCACCCATTCACCATCCCCATCACTCATCTCTTTCTTGTCATCAATTTGTATTTCTTAGTAAATTGGTGTGATCTATTAAGTATGAAGAGTGTTTCACCACAAGAACCAACACCTCCAAACATTCAAGTGTTGCTCCACAAGAACCATTATGTTCAAATATCCAAGCAATGTTGTCCCACAAGAACCTATCAAAGTGCCAGATATTTGTTTGCATGAGGACATGCAAACCCCAAGGAATTGGCGGATATTAGGCCTCGAATATGCCCATTTTTCCATCATACAAAACCACCATTTATAATCTAAATTCTGACACCAGTATACTCATTTCACATCATAATTCCATCATTTATCGCCAAATAACATCTTATGCCTTGTGGTTGATTATCATTAGTTTTATTGAATTTTCTATGATTAAAGATTATTGTGCCATGATTTACTAATTACAGTTTCGCTAAGCTCATCTTTTCACAGGGTTCCGTCACCGATTTTCTTTACAAACCAGTATAGAGTACAAAAATGAGCAATTTGGGGCTTTGACACATTCGGCACGCCTCCGGAGCAACTGAGAGAGGTTATTATAAAAAATAATGTTTTAATATCTGTCCATTACCTGGATTACACCCAGGTCACTCATGTGGGTCTCTAGAAAGAATTTCACAAATTTCCCTAAATTTGCAGTAAGTTTCAAACTACCAACTTTTGCCTCGATTTTCGTGTAGTTGAAGGCGAATGAAGAAAATATGGCAAATCATTTTTTTCCTAGTATAGCAAAATTACTAACCATCAAACATGTTTCTAAAATCCCTTACGATATGGAGGATATGCGGAATTCTCTGAGGCCAATTTATATAAAATATCCATATTTGTACTTGAGAGTCAAATTCAGATTTGCCTATTTTTGGCCACAACTAAGGTTTGGATAAAAATCTAATGACCTGGTAAACTTCTTTCACTTTCTCATGACTTTTGGAAGGTTGCATGCACATAGTTCAGGACATCTTGATTAAATCCAAGCTCAATGTTTTCCATAATTAGAATTCTCCATAGCAGAATTGCACTAATGATAGCAGTTGGTTGAATTCATTTGTTTCAAGCAAATCATGTTGATTTGGGATTAGATCAAAGAGCCTAGATTAGTATTAATTTGTTGAGTTTTCCATGTATGGACTTACTGCTATTTTTTATATGAATTGTTTGTTGGAAATAATACTGAGAGGGGGGGTGAATCAGTATTAGCAAATCAGATACTTTTTCACTTTCACACTCAGATTCACATACGCGACTTCAGTTAAGGATATCCGTGTATATACGCGACTGTGTTAAAAGAAACTAGCGTATATGCAGTAATCTTATGATTCAGTTAGGTTATCTTCAGTAAATGCATCAGAACATTATTAACAGTAATCAGGTGTAGTAAAATAGTACAGATCATCACACATAAGAAGCACACATGAACACCATGATATAAGGTGGAAACCCAAGGTGGGTGAAAACCACCTGCTGTAATTTGTTTCTATCTTCCTTTAATAAGAAACTTCTTTTAAAATGTACTGGTGCAGTCCTTTACCAGTACACAGGCTTCTACCTGCAGAAGGCTACAACCTTCTTAGCTCTTGTACTAGCCGTTCCATTTACTAGTACATAGGCGCTGGCCTACTGAAGGCTCCAACCTTCACTCGTTTTCCAGCTGCTCCTGGAAGGGAGCTACAACCCCCTGGCTCTTGTATTGGCCAATATGTTTACTAGTACGTAGGTGCCGGCCTACAATCATCCAGGGACCACGTTTCATCAATTTTCAGACTGGATCCATAAAACAATCACCATTGCAATACAACCTGCATCTTCAATCTCTGAATCACCCAATACTGAAACCCTGTCAACAACACAGTCACAGACTACATAACTCTTCAACAACAACCAGATCTAATAGCAACTTCAAATATCATACTTCATACTGTATACGCTACTTGGACGAGCCCAACCTGCGTGTATACGCACTTTTACCAAATACAACCCGCGTAAATTCTACCTCATAACTTTGCAGCTATTCCAAACATCAGAACATACCCGGATCATAACATTCATACAATAAACATGCCTCAATAGATCTAGTCTATCCATACTCAAACCATATAAAGATAATCATTGCAAGCCTTGAGATCCCAATCCATCATTCATCATCCTTCACATGAGTGCCTCCTTGGTTCAGATCAAGCAAGGCATCACCAGCCCATAACCAGCATCTAGATCTCACACTTTATCAGATGTTCATCACTTACTCACACTTTCACCTTCTTGGCCTAATGATCTTCTCCTTATATAGGTTTATGCTTCTCTCAATACCATGGTCCAAAACCATGTAGAATCAATACCTTGGACCCAATACCTAGGGTCGTTACTTCGGACCAAATACCATGGACCAATACCAAAATACCATGGACCAAATACCACGGACCAAAACTTAGTTTTCCGACATGTACGCGCCTTTCCTTCTGTGAATCTGTGTGTGTACGTATACGCACCTTTTGCTCTGATTACCCACGTATATACGAACTTTCATCACGGTCAACCTGCGTATATCTCTCTCTTCACCTGTTTCACTATGATCTGTCCTCTGAGTGAGTTTCCATCACCTGTATCATACATCAGAGTGAGTTGCCATCAAGGACAACACTTGAATCATAATGCCAACATTGTTGGCTGTAAAAGCTAGCACTGTAATGAGTTAATTAGTGGCATCACAGAGTTAATTAGTGGTAACTGTGAGTATTCAAATTATTGTAAGACATTATGTTTTGTAATTGAAGACTTTGTTCCAAATAATACATTATGGCTATGTTTTGAACTAGATCATTGCGAGTTACGGTCTACTGTAAGTTCTCAATTTGAATGTTCTAAATCATTTTTTTAACTGCAAGTAGTTTAAGCTTACCTAGGTATGGTTGGGCCTACCATCCTCTGGGAGAGAGATTCATTGTTAGTGCTTAAGTAGATAGTTGTGTGATAGCTCTATAACATCAATCTTTTATTCAGAATTTGATAAATTTTCTTGTGCAATTGTGTGGAGTTTCTAATTCGATCTTAGAGCATTCTTGATTATTATCATAGTGCACTTATCAATTATAAAAAGGATCATGTTATGATTTTATGTATTACTCATTCGTTGCGTAAATTGTGCTTGTACCTTAGTGCAGAGCTATGCTCTGTTCCTCATTAAAAGATGAGTTCATTTTAATTACCATTAAAATATTCTTTGATCAGAACGTGGCTTGAACTATAACAATTGCACGCACTATTTCATAGGACATGCTGAGGATTTTGAATGAATTTCTTCTTGAATGCATCGAATAGTTAACTTATGATCTGTTTGATGAATGAAATTTCAGTTTGATACTAATCATAATCATGTTTGGTGAAGGATATGGTTGTGTTTACATTTCAAACTGGGTGTTCTTAAAGTAATGTGATTCTATTCTATATTGTACATTGAAGATCAAATTATGATTTTTGTGTGCGTATTTGTTTCCCAGTATTCATAAGCAAAAGCAGTTTAAGAATGTGATCCAAGGCCATTAATTAATAGTGTGATTTTAATTAAGCAATGTGATTTCATTTTCATTGCAAAATTCACAGTGATATTCAAGGTTGAGAACTGTTAATTAGAGTGTGTGATCTCCTATCAATACGAGTTGTCTAAACAAGGTGTGATTGAGTTAAGTAGAATAGTGTCATTTAAAAGGCATTGTGTGACTCTGGGTAGATTTATGATTTTTTTTTGTGATTGAAGTAAAAAATGAGACAATTAGGGTTTCATTCTGGCATTAATTCAAAGTGTGGAATTTATGTGGAGTTTTGCAATTTCATTTAGGATTGGGTGAGGAGTTACATAAAATAAGTTTGGTTTTCTCTCTTGAAAGTTTGATTTGGATTAATTAGTCAAGTACACTATTAGAAACAATGTGATTTGTTTTGATTTGGTTTGATTTAAGAGAAGGTTAATTCAATTTGGTAGCATGCGGTAATTTAGCTCAAACAATAACATAAGATTTTATTTTGTGAGTAGTTTTATTATAATTAGAAACAGAGGTTGAATTGTCATTTGAGTTTATTTCCAGCATTAAATAAGGAGGTAAATTTGATAAGTTTCTTAACAATAGGATTTAGTTTCCTTAAATGTCATTTGTTTAGATTTCTTTGAGTATCATTTTAGTTGCTTTGAGATTGGTAGTCTTTGCGTTTGAATGTTGAAAGTAGAGAGCTCTAGAGCTTAATTCCAATTCCACATTCACTAGCTTGATTCAGATTTCAAGTTCATTAGATTAGTTTAGATTTAATCTTTATGCACTTTTGATTTAGTGATTCATGTTTTATCTTAATCAACATTAGAATAGGTTAAAGAGTGTTTTCTTTGAATCCCATAGTTAGCATTCTTTTTAAGTCGATTTTTACTAAAAACAGTGTTTGATTTGTTTCTGTACTTAAACGACAAGTTGATTTCTTACTCTAGTGTAGGTTAGATGCTCTAATCCTGCGTTACCTGCGCTTGTGCCTCTAAGTCTTACAACCCTAGATTGATAATTTAATGTTGGAAACTCAAAAACATATAATTTAACCAACAATATATCACTATAGGTTGTTTTCAAAATATGGTACTATTTCTTTTCACTTGTCATGTAAAAATTAACAATTTGTGCATGGCACCGTATAACATATCACATATTTTTTAATCTATTCTATATCCCACAAGATTACGATAGACATCTTGGAATATCAAAGACATAGAAATTCAGGAAGATTGATTGGTTTTTGTTTGATTTCTGGATAAGAAATCACAATATTTTATATAGCTCAAGATACTCTCTATTGGGTGAACTAATTTTCAAAGGAATAAAAAAATACACGTGACAATTGCAATATGGACAACCATATTTGAAGATATCAGAGAAACGTGATTACAGATAGGACCATCTATGAAAGAATAAATACCAAAAAAGTGGATACCAATCCCATAAATTCCAATAAGCTGGCACTTTTTTAACTGAGAAAAATATTCAAATTGAAAATCTTTATCAAACAAATTGGTATGGAGGAATTGTTGGTACCACTACTTAAAATGGCTCTCAAATCTAAAGTAACAAACAAAGTCAAGGGAATGATAGACCCAAAATCTACGGAAATTAGCTTTAAGACCTAGTCAGATATATCGTGCACATTAATGGGAGTTGATAGTGTTCAATATGGTGTGGCCAATTTAACAATATTAGGTTGAATATTTAGATAGACAAAATCATGGGAACCAAAAGATTTATCAGACATAAAGTGCATAGTGCCTAAGATATTCCCCAACTGGTTTTTGAGAAAAAAGAACATGATCATTTGTAGATGGGCCCTGATTCATACAAAGCAATGACCTTTCTCTAGGATTTTGAAGGTTGTCAACATTGAAGTGCTAGTATAAGAGATAGAGCATTGAGTTCTAACACATACTCTTAGAAATTTAGTTTGGGTTAGATAGTTTGACAAATAACTCAAATTCATCAGCCCATGATCTCAACTAGTCTCTAATTGAATGACCTGGAGTAACCTGCCATTCTCGGCTAGAGAGATCAATTGAGAAGAGGATATACACCAAATGGAACTGGGGTTTAAAACCTATTTGAGACATGAAATTTTGTGGCGGTGATGACTCATTAATTATTTAAGGACCCAGTAATAGAGGCCCAAATATTTTCTAATGGACATATCTATTGAGTGAGGCAATTGATATCCTTTATTCCATAATCATAGTCTGAATTGAATGGTAAGTAATGGTCAATGACATGGCCTCAATAATGGTGACTCACATCAACATCCTACTCATGCTAAAAATAAATTAATGCAATTAGCACAAATTCTCAAATTCTCAAATACACATCTAGAAATTGGGAAAGGGAAAAATCTCGTAGTTAGGTCAATGATCGTTTTTATGAGGCTTGTTGCGGTTACAATATGTGTTTAAGAAACCTTCCTGGACATGACAAAAAAATTAATTTTGCTGTAGAGGGCACCAAAAAATTGAGTGAAAAAACCAAAAAGGAGTCATTGACACTAATTTGGGTGCCATGCATCAACTATTGCCCACATTTTAATATATTAGCCTTAGGAAAAAGACCTGTCTTCTTCAACCTTCAATGCATATGGAGAAGCTACTAATGCAAAACTAAATATAGGACAACTCTTCTAATACTTTACAAATGGCTCCCGTCTATGATGTGAAGTTAGAGAAAGATTGGGTTAAGTTGCTAGGTCATTATTGTGGTTACCAAATGTACTTAAAGAAATTTATAATTCCATTGGTCCCTTTATGGAAGTGAATATGAGCTATGAGGAAAAGGGGTTTATGAAATGCAGCAGAATAGTTGTAGGGTTAGATCTTTGTGAGGGGTTAGCAGAGGAGATGCTCATGCATTTAGGCCCTATCACCCACATGCAAATGTTGGATAATGAGTATCTCATTCAAATGCAAAAAAATGCCATATATGAGCATTTGGTGGAAGTGAGTACCCTAAACCTTAATAAGAATCATGTGGGTAAAGAAGTTTAAGAATACAATATTTGATGAAACTATAGATAACAATGCTATTAATTTATCAAAGGTTTCCAAAATGGAAATTAAGCATGATTGCAAAAAAGAGGAATATACAAAAAATTTGGCCTTCATGATGAAAGATGGAGTTGTTATTCAACTTGGTCTACATGGTGATCATGGAAAGGACAAAGACGCACCTTCACAATCCCAATGGAAAGTAAATATGTAAATGTATAGTTTATATTCCCCTTTGTTTTCGTATGAAACGTTGGGCAAAGTAAGGCTTCCTTTATCCTATTTTGTCACCTCTGTAAATACTTAAAACACAAAATCAAAAACTTTGTAGATCCTTACAACAAAAAATCAAAAAATTTAATTCAAAATAATTTCTTTTATTTAATACACATTTTTTTAAATGATTTTAATAGCAAATGTGTATAATAATGACACAATAGTTGTATAGTTTCAAGGAACATGGTTTCATTTGGTACGGCAAGTGTTTTAAAAAATATTTCTTATACATTGGTGACTTACTCAACACCTAGAAGTGCTAGGTTTGTAAAGATCTTTATATATTTATAAAATTTATAAGTGACAATATAACTAGAAGTAGTTCCATAAACATGAGGGAAGGAATAAACTAGTGATGATTTGTCCTTGGGATTTTAAAAATAGAATTGTGTTTGTAAATTAATATAAGAAACATTTTTGAATTCAAGTCTGAAGATTAATTTAACAATAACATATATTAACATGCTTAACAATAACATATGTTAACATGCACACTTCCAATTTCCTGCCATTCAAATATCTATTTTGTTTTCTTCATTTAAATCTTCACGTGATGAAATATATAGATCCCAATTATTAGCAATAACATATATTAACATGATTAACAATAACATATGTTAACATGCACACTTCCAATTTCCCATCATTCAAATATCTGTTTTGTTTTCTTCATTTAAATCTTCACGTGATGAAAGATATAGATCCCAATTATAAAAGGTTACTTGATGGAAACAACATTCAATGAAGTTTTACGTTCAATTCTCACAGGGAAGAGTTGAAGATGGAAGTCACTATTGGACTAATTAAGCTGTCCCAAGGGGCATCCAAGATTGACGATGTCACAATCCTAGTGATAACATCTCACTATTAGACAATACGTTCTTCCATCCAATAGACCAATTGGCCTAGGTCTAAGATTAGCCTAGTTAAAAAAAGGAAAGAGAATAGAATATATAAAATGTTGTATATTGATTATGATGATAAATGTATGTATTATTATGATCACAATGGTATATAATATTTAAATATATTATTTTATTGGAGACATTAATGCATATATAATAAAATATTGTTAATTTTATAAACTTATTTATATTTATTTTTTTAGTTAAGTAGCTAATAATGTATTTTCATACCTTAATGTGTGTTTAATATGTGAAGTTCATATATTAATTTTAATATCATGGTATTAGATTTTTCAATAAAATGTTCATATCTATCGTGTAAAGTAATGACCCATATAATGTATAATAAATTTTTATTTTACCAATTAACATGCATAGTCATATGAAATTGTAATTACACTTTGATTGATGATCTAAGCAGTTAGAGTTAAGTAGTCAAAAATATATATCTAGATATTATAGCTTGATTTAAAGATTAGTATTGTGCCTTTTTAATAGTGGATTTCCCACCTAATATTGAGCTTGTTTCTTATTATAAATATTGTGTTTGATTTCTTATGTGATTGATATGGTTCTGGTAAGAAATTGAATGGTACATTTATATTATGAATTTACCACCATTCAATGTTTTTACAATCACTTTTACCTCAATTCTTATCTTTCATTAGCAAACTTTTAAAGCAATTTAATTTTCTAATGATAAATAGCAATGGTAGATAGAATAGAAAATACAAAATATAAGACCTCAATTCACACCACACAAGGGCTTTTCTAATTTTTATATGAATATTGCTTTGTCTTTTTCTTAGAATTTTTGTTTTTAGTGTCATCTATATTCATGGAAAGAAATTTAAATTTGAATACTTTCAATTCTATTATTTCAAATTTGTTTGATTCACTTTGGAATTATAATTATTTTTGAAATAAATTTTTAGCTAAATACAAACATATATGATTCATTTATGTTTATTTTGAATTTCAAATTCCAAATTTAGTTATAAATTTAGTTTATTATTAAATTTGAATTTAATTTCACCAAATATTGAAAAATTTAAAGTAATATAAATAGTTTTCAAAAAAGGTGAGGTTGAGAAAGTATTAAAGTCCATCTTTATAAATCTCATCAAAATTTTCAAAGAAGTGTTTCTCTTTAAATTCATTCAACAATTTTGAAGGAACTTATTTTTACATGGAGTGCTTTGAAAAGAAAATTAGAACCAAGGAGTATGAGAAAACTAATTAGTATATTTTTTGGAGGATGTTTCCTGTTGAAACTTTATTAGTTTAAAGTGAACTCATGAAGATTTTTATTTGGACAGGTATTTGAATTTCCTTAAAAGCTTTAATCACTTGCTAGTGGGTTTTTGATATCATCAATTAAAAGGGCTTTGGTATCCAAGTCCAGGCTTGTACTCCCTTCTACAATTCAAAGACCAAATGTGTTGATCTTGATTATTCAAATTTACCATACTTGTGGTAGAGTATGGTAATTTGAGATTTTCAACATCTTTGAGTTCAAAAGATTCATTTTTTTTGCTTAACTTGATCTTCTCATAATTTATCCAATATCATTTGATGCACTCATTGTGATCCGATCCGGTGCAAAGATTGACCAAAATCAGGGTCTTGTGGTCAATAATTGCTAAGGATAGGGATCTTTGCTATCTCTACAGTGCATTCTTTGACAACTACCATAAATAACCAAAAAGAGAGAACATGATAATGTGGATACTCCTCTTATGTCAATGATCCAAAAATTCTAATAACACCCTTTGGCAACATCTAGTGAAGCTTTCAATATCATCATGGAAAAGTAACAGTTTAATGCTACTCTTTCCTACCCTACTCTCTTAAAACGTTTCCTTTACAACATCTAATACAATTGCTAATTCAAAAAATATAAAAAATATTATAAAATAAATTATTAATACTCATAACCCAATATATTACCACACTACTATATCTATCTTAATAAACAATAAAATATAATAGACAATCTCTAAAATATCTCGTAATTTTGGAATAAATAAATTATCAACCTTTAACGACCATTTATATTGATACAGTATTTTATCTAGATCTCTTTGCAAACAACAAAATTGGTAGACAACATGTCGAGCCTCCATATATAATATGTTTCATGTATACAAACAAAGGCAATGATCAGTGAATCACCGTCGCTGCCGGAATGACACGCCCACGCTTTACAAGACCTTTGACGCTATCCACGAAATAAGTTGCAGGCCCTCCGTTGGTCAGAGTAATGTCTATGTCTTGCAACACAATATTGCTACATGGAACAGTCTTGCTGCAAGCAAACCTTATCGCTTCTGGGTTCGCTGAAGTGCCGTGGATCCGTGTGTATGAGATGTCTTTAAATAGCACAGCCGAAGTCTGTATTCGCCACAAGGACTAGATTCAATGCTCACAAGCCATCATGGGAGTAAAAATGATACGATAGAAAAAATAAAGGCCATATCTATCAACACTCCTTAAACATTAACTACCCGTCAAGAAGCTAAATAACCCCTGCCCAAAATAAATTGTAGCCAATTGCCATGTAAATAAACTTGCCTGATTTCTGCATCCCAATGGAGCTGAACAGAAATATTGATCGAGCACGATGGGATTTGTGACATTCACCAATTTCACATTCACGTGCCTAATATTTTGGGCATAACCAGATCCCCCCTGTAACAACAAAATTAAGACTTAGGGTACGTCAACGATCAGTTCTTGCACTGGATGTTATTTCATGTATTCTTAAAGAAATTATGCGTGAAGTAAATTAAAAAGACATGGCGTCCATTTACCTGCCATGATTTGATACGTAGTCCAATCACGGTGTCAATCAGAGAAATATCACGAAATTCCACGTTTGAAACGGTCTCATACGAGTTATTTGGGCCCAGGCTTCCGATACTAATCACACAAAAACTTCAGTTAAATGCATGTGGCGAACCGTTCCATATTGCATTTAACCTCACTGTTATTTACTATCCAAAAGAATAGCTTTTATTTATATTTTAATTTGTTTTTAATAAACACATCATCATAATATAATTAATGGAAATTCGTTTTAATTATGTATCTATTAAGAGTCCAATTTTATTATATGGTAATTTTTTTAATAATATAAATTTCAAAAATGAAAATTAATTTTTTGTTAGTATTTTGATAAATTTTTTATTTAAGATAGATTTTCTAGTGCTTGATAAAATCTGTATTTCTATATATAATTATAGTAGTTTTTCTATTCTCCGATAAACTATATGTAATTTTCATATTTAAATTGTATTTTTGAATAATTTATATTATTGTTAATGTTTTATACTAAAAATTGAATGAATACACATTTCAAATTATTTTATCTTTAATTATTTATAGTCTTTTAAATATAAAAATATTTTACTAAACTTAAATAATTAAATATTAAACATAAAAATTATAGATATAGGTAATTAAAATTGTTTATTTAAATTTTTATATTAAAATATTATAAAATGTAAATAAAAAAATTAATTATTCTATTTTTATAACAATTATTTATTAATATAGAAAAGCAAATGTTTTATTTATAATGTAACAGATGAAAGTTGAAAAAAAAATTAATTACATTTTTTCAAAAAAAATAATCATAAACTTAATATATTATTATTATTATATATATTATATAACTGGTTAAAATACACCTTACTAAATTATACATCACCCTTATACTACGTAATACCGGTAAAAATAGCCGTTCAGTCACCTTATTCCATGCTGCCTACAAACTATGTTTTTGACTTGAACATCTGTGCTTCCTGTAACTATAGTAACGCAGTCATCTCCTGTACAATTCCATACAATTCAGATTATTTCTTCATAACTAGCATTAGTACATCAATCATTTATGCAAACCAGATATAACACGATACAGACTAAGGGTTATGATAAAAACCTGATGCGATATTCGAATCTCTAATCACCACATGTTGAGAAAGAGCCACATTAACACCGTCGGTATACGGACTATACTCAGGGTTAGTGATAGTTAAGTCGCTGACTTCAATCAGGCTTGACCGAACGAATTTAAGATGCATTGCTGGACTGTGCTGGAACGTTAAATTCCTTACCGTTACATTTTGGGCAAGGCTAATGAGCACCGACTGCATTTAAATTATGTCAGCATTAGACAAAAACTAAAGACCTGAGGTAATGTGTTCAGTTTGATATTGAATTCACAAAAATATGCCAAAAAGTATTGGAGGAGCTTACATCGGGTGCTTTCACGCAACTCTGTGCACCACAAAAATAAATACTGGTTAAAAATAATAACGGTTATCAAAGATCATAATATAAGGTTTTACTAGCGCACATAAAGATATGGGTAAATTATCAATGTGATTCCTTTTCAATAATTATTTTCATAATCAATATGAATCAGATAAGTTTACATTATGAAATAAATAATTCTGTCTAGTTTTGTATTCAAATATGTCGTACCTAGATAAGGTTGGTTTGTGTCATACCTCGATAGGGTGGTCAAAGCAAGAGTTTGCCCACCATTTCTGGCCTGACCCATCGATAATTCCTCCACCCTGGAAGATTAATCCTTGCAGATTGTTGAATTGAAGCCATCCTGTTGCGTTGCCACGATTCCATGGAATGCTTGGGGCAATTATTGTCCCAGATATCTGTTACATTTTCAGCAATATGAGATAATATGACAACTCTATCAAATTCTGATCATAAAACATATATTGCCAAATGACAACATCTTGATAATAATTACCTGAACAGTCAAACTAGGAGAACTGCAAGAAATTCTGATCATAAAACATATATTGCCAAATGACAACATCTTGATAATAATTACCTGAACAGTCAAACTAGGAGAACTGCAAGGACCATTGAAGTTGGTAGGTTTGAGAAGGTACGTCTTTCCATGTGGAATAAGAAAAACAGAAGGCGACGTGGCTGTGCAAGCTGCCGTCCAAGCTGCCAAGAAGGCCTGATCAAAACAATTAAAATGGTATTTATTTCTTGGAGTTGATTAGTACATAATGAGCAATTCGAAACAAATGGACAAAAGACGCTTAAATGGCCTTTCTTTTATCCGAGATTTAAAATCGAAATTTGAGTATAAATCTAGTCAAAATATGACAGAAACCTTAGATTTAGTTTGATTTACATTAAGAAAACAATTCTGCACAAACTAGGCATTGACTTCAATTGCGATCCAAAAATGGAGCAAATCATTACAAACATATCGAAAATTGAAATAGAAACATTTTGAGTAACCCTTATCCAATTCCCTCCTAGGCAGTTGAATGGCCAGCCGTTGACTTTGGGGCTTGGCCCTCAGATGACCTAACGAATGTATAATCGGATTCCGGCCAGGGCCAAGGCACAGCTTAGTTTATATCGAACTACTGTAAAAACGAACAAATTAATAATTTACCGTGCTGTCGTCAGCGGTGCCTATTCCTCTAGCCCCATACACATCCACGTTAAATACTGGGTTACTTTTGTTGCTGGTCGCATCAGGCGAATTCTCTAATTGTGTAGCGTCAGAAAGCAAGCTTGAAATTTCCTCTGATTGTATGTTTTGGGTGAATGCGCTTGTAATTCGAATAACGCTAACGATGCACATCAGCACCCAGAGGCGGCGCTTCACAGAGACTGTGCACACCATGGTTTTATCTCTGTCAACAACCTTGTCAGCTAGTAAAACACCAGAAGAGATGTATTGAGTGTCGGTAGGAAGTGGTTTTAATGATCTAGCTTCTTTATTGGGATTTGGGATAAATTAGTATAATGGAATCTCGGAAAATCACGGAGCAGACGTTTCGAATCGATAACATTATCTTGCCAACAACGATATGGAAGACTTATCTTAGCGATTTAGATGGCATAACTACAGTAGATACTTTGAATTCAAGAAAAACAAAGGCAGAAGAACCATGTTATGACTTGCGTGGCCTAGACACTATAAACCACGGTCGCACCAAGTAAACCTGTTTTTCTCTTTGTTGTTGTTAGTTAATTTTATCAACATGGATGGGCAATTTTAGGCGACTTATGGGCGCTGACCATACTGTTTAGTTAGAAGGTGATAGGTTTTGGAGCAGCAGACT
This sequence comes from Pinus taeda, assembly GCA_000404065.3. Classification (NCBI taxonomy): domain Eukaryota; kingdom Viridiplantae; phylum Streptophyta; class Pinopsida; order Pinales; family Pinaceae; genus Pinus; species Pinus taeda. The sequence goes on along the minus strand of APFE030740623.1, from coordinate 2,681 downwards.
TTATCTTAGTCCATCCTAATTAAGCCGAGAGGTGCTCCATAGCTTAATATGGGAGTGGGAGTGATGTTAGTAGTGTTAGTAGATAAATGTAAATATTTTAACGTCGACTCAGTAAAATTTTAGGATGGGAAGTGTAAATTCTTAAGGTTTTGGAGTGGCTGATTTTACTTTAACATCCTAAGCATTCTAAGTCGGGGGTGTTCTATAGTTTAATATGGAAGTGATGTTAGTAGTGTTTGTAATTAAGTGTAGAATATTAAGATAGAGAGTGTAAATATTTAAATGCTTACTCAATAAAAGTTTTTTTTAAGATTATACATCTCTATATTAATCTGAATTAAAATAAACAAATAAATATATAGTAATGTAAATAAATATAATTATTTAGAGTTAGTGTCCTACATAGAATGTAATTAAATTACTAATTTATGAATTCTTACCACCAAAAAATATATAGAATACATTTAATTGTTTGTTTCATTTAATATATTTTTCACAATAAAATAACAATATATAAATATGTAAAGACAAAGTAATTATTTATTATTTATTAATTTATACAATTAAGGTACAATGAAATGATGATATTATTATAAAAAATTATGATATTATGATACTAGATTTAATATAAGCTAGATATCTTACATCATAAGAGAATATCTTTAGGATTAGTCACATTAATTTGAAAGATATTCTCTTATCAATATGGATCACAAAAGTCTTAGATCTAATTTTATATCATATTAAGTTATTTAAGTGACATAAGATTGTTGTATGCCTTGGAGACTAGGGTGATGCTTCCATCATGGAATTCAAGAAGAGTTTGTAGGGGATAAACTTCAAAATGATAAAATAAGGAGAAGGCTACCATCATGACCGTTTAGATAGTTTTATCAAATTTTCCTTTACTAACTCAGAGAGATGGATACAAGTTTAGGTATCTAAATAATATAAATAATTTTAACATAATATTGAGTTCATATTAATAATAAAGTGAATAGTAATATTTAATATTTAATATTAAAATATAGTTATATTAATATTACCACTCTAAATTCATCTTAACATCAAACCTATAAACCTCTGAGAGGCATAAAAGCTCTTTTCAAGTGAAAATTTTAAGGAAATATTTGCACCTCAAGAGATTTGATCTCTTTCGGTAAGGTAATTGATAGATCCAAAGATAAGAAGAGCCTAATTAAGTTTTCATACATTCATGACCAATTTTTTCCCCATTCTAGATTGCATGATGTGTTTCTAGGATCTCATTGTGCCAAAAATTTCCTCCTTGGATTACATCAACAACCAACTCAATGGATTTCATCTCCAATGGATTCAAGGTAAGCATTGCATTGCAATTTCTTGGATCTATCTATCTATCTATCTATCTCTCTCTCTCTCATCTCTCTCTTCCTCCTCTTCTCTCCTCTCTCTCTCTCTCTCTCTCCTCTCTAATATATTATATATATTATAATATAATATATATATAAATAATGAAAATTTGTTTTAAATTGGGAAAAAAACTAGATTCTGCCCTAACTAACACGTTATCGAATTATTGGAGGCATGGTTACTATTGAGCATAATGAGAAACAAAAGGCACCATGATCAAACCCTAACATAGAACAACCAAACCACAACCTAGAACAATTTCAATGCAAAAACCATTATTTCCTTAAATACTTTAAGGGCGGTCCTACATGATCTTTAAAATACTAAATAGATTTCACTATTATTTCTAGCAATTTTAATAAAATCAATCATATCATTCATTTCTAATGCATAAATCCTATTAACTAATACATATTTTCTCTGATTATATGTCTAAGATGTATGAATATTATAAATCTAGTCTAAATTTAGATAAAATTAGAGACTTGAACATTATTCAACAAGGTTTCCTATAATAGTTTGTTGACCCACGAAATTATCAACATTTACCAATGAACAAGAAACACATTTATATGGAACATGATGCACCTACTAATCATTTTGAGACCATTGGATGGATAGGTGGTTTATGGATTTTTATAATCCTCCTTGTAATAATCATTAGAGGAAATTTCACCCTAAAAGTCGTCTCCTAAGGAAAAATAATAAATTAATAGCTAAAATAACAAAATAAGAGTTATGAATTTTGGAGGGAAAATAAGAAAACTACTCTTTTAACTATATTTTTGGCTTATCCCCTTATAGGTTTACTCAAATTTCAAGTGTAGACACTCGTTGGATGTGGAATTAAATTCTGCATCCAGTGAGTACCCTTTGTACATACTTTTGAGAAGGCTCACATTGATAAAATTGCAGATACATTGAAAAACGTGTTGGACACATTTTTTTAATGTATATGCAAGTCTTATCAATGTGGGTCTTCTGAAAAGTATGCATAATGGGTACTTGTTGGATGTTGGATTTAATTCCACATCCAATGAGTGTCTATACTTGAAATTTGAGTAAACCTATAAAAAGAGAGACCAAAAATATAATTAAAAAAATTAGTTTTTCTTCTTTTCCTCCAAAATATTTACATGTACCTCTTTTTAAATTTAAAGGACTTTGATTGGCTTACATATTATGACATGGAAATTACGTGAAATTGCATGGCCATTTTTTAGCTAAAATTTCCTCTAATGAGTGAGGTTCAATCTATATTTTTTGAGGAATTTTTTTGTAGAGTTTAG
>APFE030740612.1:0-37557 GCA_000404065.3 Pinus taeda | reverse complement strand
AAAATCTTACCAAAGCTAACTTTCATTTCATACTTCAAGACATATCTAGCAACTCCATGACAATCTCAAGTAAAAAATATTAAATAAAGTTTACCATATAATGGTTTGAGGCGACTTCTCACATCACGAAGTTTTTAAAATACAAAGCAAAGTACTATGATTTCAAAATTTCAACCAAACAATCTACCTAATGGAAGAACATTGACATTTATTTAATTTCAAAATAATTATTGTTCGTTGAAATTTGAGCATAGGTCAAGATAAATAGTCCATTGGCGTTGCAGTCATTTACCTCATTATAATATAGTTTTGTGGTAAGTCTGATGTCAAGCTATGACTTTTAGGAGTGTGTTGTACCTTGTAACTCTTTTATTCTCAAATTCATTTTAGCAATCATTTTATTAATAAAAAGTGATGGCATTGAAGTCAATGTTAAACATTAAAAAAACAAATATAAAAATAATATGATTAATTTTAAAATAAATATTAAATAAAAAATATAATTATATGTTCTAAAATAAATTTTGGAAATATTGACAAAATATAAAAGAATTTTATATTTATATATATTAAAAGCAAGAGAACGAAGATTATCATTTTATTATACTAAGTATAGATCAATTTTAATATGGATTTAAACATGGAGCCGAGAAGGAATTTAATTTTTTTCAACGTGTAAATTTTTTTTATGAGCAAATAGTTAATTTTAAATTTTTATATGTTATTTAATTTTTTTTATTATTTTTAAATAAAAAAGTGGTGGACATAAGCAAAATCTCAACTTTGAATATGACAGACAGCCTTATCACATCATCACAGCAGATGTGTAGAATGAGCATTTCGGCTCAATTGAAAAAAATTGAAAGATAATTTTTCTTAAATGAACTTGCTTTAACCATCAAATTTTAAGATATTAATTTTAAAAATATTTTATAATATTAAAGTTTTTTAATAATTTGAGTTTGAGAATTTTAAATAAGTTATTTTTCAATTTTTTTAATTATAAAACGTGATATTAAATTTTTTTATGTCTATTCAATTTTTTTTAAATTATATATAACTTAAGAGGCTTAATGGTTAACCACATGTTTTTTCTTATAATGCTACATATTCAAATCTAAAGGGGTAGAGTATGTAGCCCTACATAATGTGTGGAGGTGGGTCCCGTGTCCCATTAACAAGACAGTCTCATAATCCAATTTAGTGTGTGACTTGAGCTGATCTTAAAATTACATTATTAATATTATTATTATAAATCAAAATTGATATCAATAATAATGACAACAATTATCATCATAAATAAAACATTCTCTTTGTATAATGTTTTTATTTTTCAATGGTGATGATGGTTGTTACTATCCATTAAGATTGCTTTTTTGTAAGCAAGCCAAAATTGTTATATTTGTAGAAATTTACATTAAGTACAAACATGGAAAAATTGGAGTAGACGGTATCCATGATGTGGTGCTATTTTCAAAAAAGCATTTGTCCTAAGGAGAGTGTAAGAGAGACCAACTACCCATGAGAGGGAAACTAGGTGGTCTCTCAGAGAGTTCCGAGCCCAAATTAAAACAATGTTGGTCCATAGCAAAGTAGAGATTACTGACACTAAAAAGATAAGAACAAAAAAACACCATGGAAAACTAGGAAGCAACAAAGGTTGAGTAAGCCTTTCCTAGGAATTTAGTGAGATTGGTTGAGCTAGTTTGTTTCCTAGTTGTGCTCGATCTAGTTGTGTTGACCTTGATCCCTTTGAGCCTTGTCCCTTCGAGCTTGTTCCTATTGGTCAAGGTAGAGGAAGGGGTCGTAAAAGCCTTTAAGAAGCCATGAAGGGAGCTCCCTCTCAACATACACAATCTTAGTGTAGGTGTCTGTCTCCTGCCGTGAGGTTTCTCCCTTGGTTTGGCACTCAACATCAGCTTGGTTTGCCAAGTTTTGCACTTTCTCTGCTTGTTATGGGGAGTTGTGGCTACTAACAAGATTTTGTTTCTTTGTTTGAGACTCTTGATGAGCAGGACTGGAGAGTTTGTGTCCCTAATGAGTAGAATCAACCGCTTCTATCTCATCATACGAATTTGAGGAAGTCGAAGGAGGGGGAGGAGGGGGAAAATGAATTCCCAATGCTTTGGATAGATTTCGCAAGGTTGTGCGCATATCAACCAGATAAGAATTGATTTATGTGATTCAACATTCTACCCTCTGCATAACTTCTTCCTCTTCCTGGAGATGTCTTCCTAGCATGTTTCAGACGACCCAGTGGCCATTGCCAATATTTCTTCACTCTTGTGCATCCATGGCGACGATTAAGTGGTTGATGTGCATCAACAGGTCTTCGTTGAATTGTTATTCACCTTGACCATGCCAGGGAGGGAGAGGTTGATGTTTGTGTCCTTTGCCACCTCTCCTAGCTAGACCCTTTTCACAGACCATGTTGATCAAACCTAAAAATGCTATGCTTATGACCCAAAACACCCTAAATCTCTCAGCCCTGCCAAACCCACAATGACCAACCACCCATGGAGCATAAAAACTAAGAGAATGAATGTCCTGCTAAGTGTTAATGACGAAATTCAAGTTCTTTGTTATTAGTAAATGCCTTGTCCTCGTTCGATCCCCCATATCATGTCTGCAATGAATGAAACCTTCAGTGTGCTCGGAGAATGGCTGCTACCCAACCCTGAGTCATGCATCGCTAACATGTGAATTTTGTCACGACTTAGTTGATGTGAGGACACGCGGATCTAGGGTATTCATTAATATTGTTAAAAAAACATGTTTCCTTGTAATTAGGTTTAAAATATTTAATTTATTTTTTTATAATGAAAATATAAATATAAATTTAATCTTTATATTAAAGTTGGTACATGTGTTTACTTCTAGGAGTTCATGAGTGCAAATCTACAGTGAGGTAGAGTATGTTACACCTTCTACAAACTTTAGCAGTTCAAAATCGTTTTGCAAAGGGGGGTCCTTTGTTCCAAAACAATGGGGTCCCCATAGAACAATTTGATATCTCGTTTATTTCACAACCTTAAAAATTTAATTTATTATTATTAAAAATAAGTTTGTTTTCTCCTTTAAATTTATAGATGAGTTTTTTTTTTTCAAATAAATAATATATATATGAATATATAAAGAAAAAAATGACATATTTGAAAAAAGTAATAATGTTTTTTAAATTATTATGTCCAAATTTATTAGAGAAAAATGTAGATTCAAATATTTTCGTTGTTTGTAGCCCTATTATAATTATATGAAAGTGAATCATTTGGGTCTAGCTCAAGTGGTTGGGAGGAATGATTTTTTTTTTTTTTTGTAAGTCATAATTGGGAGATTTCATATTAAATAAAATTGCAACAAAGCTCTCAACAAAAGTACATCAAAATTTTGTCTCAAATCTTTTAGAATAGAAGTATGGGAGAGAAGAGCAAGTGGGACTTTACAAAATCTAGATAGAAAATGTCTTCTACTTCTCATGGGGATTAGGACACGCCACAAAGAATCATGCAATTTGTGTTTTTCCGTTTATGGGGCTTCCCTTAACAAGTAAGAAGCATATCATAAAGATGGTGGGTCTTGGAGACTCTGAAATCGTAATTAAGTCAATGTAAGACTACAAAATAAGAACTCAGACATAGTAGATGGCCATAAGCTATGCCGAAATCCAACAAGAGCATGATAAATTCAACGAAGCCCTTTTTTCCACATCCTAAAAAAAAACAATGGTTGTACCGACACCTTAGCAAAGAAGCAACAAACATTCCTTAAGGAATTTGGAAACTTCATATGGGAACTTTGAATTTCAAATTCCTTAATCTCTTACTATGAATTATAATAATAAAAAAAAGATTTTTATATATATCATCTCCCTGCTTTCATGAACCATTAGATCCTATCATTATCATCTAGACATTTTTCATTTCAATTCATGGCCCATCTCCTCGTTGTTATGTATCTAGTACTTTCCCTTGTTTGAATCCCTCCACCCCATTTACACTCTCCTAATCCACCATGATTAATATGGGTGGGTTAAATTCTTTGAGTATTGTGAATGAAGTAATCCACCCTTGTTGTAGAGTTTTCATGTTTGTATCCACTATAAATACCCATAAATTCCTCTATTGATCCTTTGGCTGGTTTTCATGGCTTATGAGTGGGCTGAACACTCTAAGCCACAATATTGATGCTTGCTGAAGACACTTTGGTAATTCTAAAATCCTTTATTTTGAAATCTATGTTTTCTATTTTAATTAGGCTTCCTTTTACGTGGTTTGACTAATCTGGGGTTCCCCAAGCCCAAGATCAATATGTGTCTAGCTCAACGAATTGGAAAATTTAAGGCCCTAGTCTCATAAATTTTAGCTCTTTTTGTTCATTTTGTTAATTATTATATGACCTATAGTCCACAAGGGTTTATGAATCTTTTTCCATTTTCACAGCTTGCTTTAAGTTTTGGATACACTTCATTTTCAATCTAAAATTTCATAAATTTTATTTCCTTCCTACCAATATGTGGTGCAAATCTACCCCTTTCCCCATCGCTAATATATGTATAGGTTCTCTAAGTTGGTATCCTGAAGATAGAAAGCATAAGAATGATCTAGAGCATATTCATTGCATTTCGAAGTAGGCTTGGGACCAGGAAAACAACCTTATCCTCAATAGATTGTCAACTCATGAACTACATATAGTAGGCCTACAATATGAGAACATTATACCTATGATTTGTGAGCCCTTTATATAACTCTTTTTGTATAAAGAAGGTTGGATGTCATAGTGATAAGTTACACAGAAACATCATGTAATTTTGTACTCAACTCCCATATTTTTATGCATCAAAATATTAATACAAATTACAATTGTTCTTATGAAAAAACAGTTTTAGAATAGAAGTAAAAAAGTGAGCTATTTTCAACACATAGTTGTACACAATAACTAGTCCAATAGATAAAACATCCTAGAATGGCTTAGTAGGTTAGTTTCTAGATAATAAAAATAAGAAAGGGCATGATGACTGCCCACTCCCTCCAGTGTTTCCGTTGCTAGATTTGAGTCCTACTCAATAGCTTCCACATCCTTAAGGAGTTGATGCATTGTTTCTTCTTCCTCTAGTATCCCACAATTTAAATTAAGTAATTACATTTGATTGGATGCCTTAGACTACTCACCCTTTCTTAAATTGACTACCATATTCTAAAGCATGTTGCATCTTGCCTCCAAAATATCAATATGATATTTTTGTTACATTGGGGTTCCCATAATTATTGCAATTTGGGTGGCAACTTGATGATATTGCTCATGGATTTCATTGTGGTTGTTAGGAATGAGCTTCCATTAACATGAGTTACTTATTCATTGTTTTGTAATGCACATCTTATTTCTTAAATATCCTTGCAATCCATTTGAAAACAGAAACAATCCAATTCCCAATGCAGATTTTAAAAACTCAAAATTATCAACAAAGCCTTATTATTGACCCCTTATCAAGTCTTTCAAAGCCTAGAATAATTACATGATTTATTCAAGGAAATTGAAGGAAACAAGACCTAGATATTCATTATGTAGAAAACCCCAAGGTGTTGACAAAGAGTTTGGGATTAAACTTCCTCATTGTAAGAATAGAGGAGACCAAGAAAAATCTAACCACCCATATCATAAAGAAAACTCCTTTCTTACCTAGAAATTCCAAATTCATTCTTGACAAGGGTCAAATTGAAAGAGGACTCACCCTAAAGGGATAACTCTCCCAAAGATGACTAAAAATCATCCAAAAATATAACATGATCCCAAGAGAATGAAACCAAAACAAGGATTAAATCTCTAGAATTGAAGCTTGAGACATACCCTTCCAAACTACAAACGAGTCTTAAAAAAAAAATAAGAAACAAGGTTGACATGTTACTTAAGGTCCAAAAGAAAAATAAAATCATAGCCAAGTTGGGCCCAATTATGAGAAATCATTAAACCGAAGCTTCAACCTACAGACTAGAACCTTTGTGTAGGAAGGTTGAACCATAAATCCATAATCCCATAATGTGCAAAGAGAATTATGATTCATGAATTCATAATTTTGTGAGGGTAAGTTGTCAAGGCATGCAAGAAGATGGGAAACATCACTTCTAATAGTACTCTTTGCCATAAGACGAGCTTGCCTTACATTGAGCCATGTATCCCCTTAATTGAATGATACATGCCTTATCCCCCACTAATATATCGTGGTATAGGTTGAATGAGTACCTTGCCATTGAAATATCCCCTTCTTTTATTGAAGTAGCTTGGTTGCAAAAAACATTCCTATTAAGGTATTGTTTTTACTTAAAACATAATAAAAATGTACACAAGAGAATGATTTAGATATTTGATTTGTCCATTCTATCACTAATGCTAAGAGGAGATCAATTGGAATGGTGTCTGTAATCATATGCTTGATAACATTTTTTTGGTTTCCCCCCCCCCCCACAATCAAATTATAAATGCGATAGAAATAGGCCTTGCAACGATGCATAGGTTTCAACTTGATTATTGATGGATGTGTCGAGACCCAAGCAAATGCACTTTCTTTTGTTCTTCCTGGGTTTGTGATAACCTCTTCCACACCCTTCATCCCATGTCAAGGAAAAAGATTGCTACCCTTCCCACTTAAATTCAATTCACACAACTAACATGTTGAGATCTTAACCAATATGTTATTGTAATGGCCTTAAACTTTATATTATAAATATTGCAAAATTTTGAACTTTTACCAATACTATTATTTTTTTTGTGAGTAAGGTTCGCCATTTTATTACCGAAATAGAGCATTACAAGTGATAGTTCTTTGTATTACTGGCCTTCTCGCTAGGAAATCAACCCAATACGACAGATTGAGAAGCTTGAGATTATATATATCTCATTTCAACAATTTAAGAGACAAAAAGAAAGAGTTGCCACAATTGACATGGAGTTCCAAGGGTACAAAAACATAGAGGCTCTGTTCTGCAGAGCTATGCAAGCTAGACCATGACAAAAATAGACGACATATTTACAATTAAGACATGAAATAGGATTGCCTAGTAACCTGTAAGTGCCACGAAATGAGCGACAAAAATTGAGCAACGCTAAGGAGCCTATTCGACGGACCACGAGCAGTAATGACCCTCGAACCTTGAACAACAATAACCCATAAACCAGAACCCTAAACATCCAACACGACGCATAAAAATATAAGCGATAAACTAAGTGATTACCTACTCCATGTGTTTACATACATCAAAATCAAACACCCTAAAGATATTAATACCATTCTTTAAAAGAAAATAAAAATCAATCTTAATAAATTTCTTAAGGATATATATTCCAAAATAATTATATAAAAATAAAATTTATAAACCATTAACAAACATTTACGCATAAAGAAATAAACAATGATGGAGGGAAATAAATGATAACGGATGGAATACTAGACCGCTTTCTACTCTAACAACATTCCTTCTCGGACCATCTTTGTACAAGGCATATCCAATAAGTCTTGGTACAATGATACAATAATGTTTTTAAGTTGAAATTGGCCAATCCACCTAACAAGCAACAACTCCATAGAAATAGTGGAGGATTCTACGCTTCCTAAAATGTAGGCTTTACATTGATCTAGACATGTCATAGTATTTTATTTGAGGATTCTACAATTCATAAAATATGGGCTTCATATTGATGTAGACATGTCATTGGATTTGAATGGTTACTTAAATTAGATGGTGATATTTGCACATTGAAATTTGAGTTTCCCAATGAATATAGTATTTTTCAATCCTCACCAACGAAATAAAGAGTTGGATAATGACATAGTGATAGAGTTGGATAAAGAAATAGTGATATTTCCTCATTTGGATTTGATCTTCCTTACCTAGGTTTAATCTCAAGAAATAACAAATAAAATCTTAATTAATACAAATATTATAAAATTTTATTAGTTTTGTTTGTGTTATTTATTTATTTTAGTGTAATGTGAATATGGTATTAAAGTAAAATTCGCGTTTGGATCGCAGCGTGTACAATAAGTGAGTATAATGGAAATTTTTTGACGTTAGTTATACTTGTAATTTTGAGACAATTTTTATTCTCAATATCTATTAGTTGTTTTACTATCCTAAAGGATATAGGGTTTTTTGAAGTGTAAATTCTCCAAATACTTGTAAATATAGACAAAATTTACATTGCATATCAGACCCACTGTTAAGGACTAATTGTGAGGGAAGGAATACCACTTCTCATTAGGACTCCTGCGTCCAAGTTTACACCTTTATTGATGAAATCATATGAAGTAGAATTGTCCATTCTCAATACATGAAAAAAGCAAATGGTAGAGAAGGCTAGTTTGAGGTTCCTAATTCGATTAATAGTGCTTCACAACTTACAATCTTTAGACAAAGATCCATGAACAAGGTGATGGATAACTAGATGTGAATCTCCCAACGCCACCAAATCTTCAATGTTTGCTTCTTTGTCCAGAAGGAGCCTTTGTAGTAATCCATATGACTTTTCTGCATAATTTGCGCAATTGCCTAATCCCCAAATATACTTAATTTCAATTTTTCCATCGGAAGTTAAGAATAACCCTTCCCGCTCTTGCCACCCCTTGTTTGTCCTATGTTATAATTTTTATTAATTGATTTTTTTGTTTTAGATAAGATTTAGGTGTAATTTAATTCTTTCATATTTTTATTTATTTTTGTAAAAATCTAATGATATAGTTATTTGTAAGATTATACTTTTCATTATTTAAATTACATTTTTAAAATATAAAACCATTCAACATTATTAAAAATTATGAGTACTTAATATTGTGTGAACTACCACATTCAAAAATACAATATCTTATAATTTCTACCAAATTGATTATAAAAATACCCAAAAAAAGTCAAAAATGTTAAAATAATTAGTCTACATTTAAATTTTATAAGAAAAATTTTTAAAAATACAATATATATAATATTACTAGTTGATTTATGTGGGGTTTAGGTCTTTATCATATATTTGGGTCAAATCTCATGAGAATCTTATTAAAAGTAAAAGCTACTAGAAGTTAAAACTTGTCCACTAAAAATAATCCAATTAAAACCATTATCACCGAGTTAGATACCCAACTTTTCTCATACATAACAAACCATTAAAATATTTCAAATTCCATATATATATATATGTATATCAGTTTTTAAATACTATTTATTCATTTAATTTTTCAATTTTTTTTATTAATTTAAATAAATATAATTTTAAAAATACTAATATACTAAAATATAACTTAAACTTATGTTTCCTCATTTTTTTTATTTTTTTATTTTATTATTTTTTTAGTATTTTAATGAAAATATACAACAATGATATATCTCACTAGTTCATTTCAAATTAAAAATGTCTTCCTCTACCTACCATTATTGACTTTTTAGCCGTTCTTTTAAATGACTCCATGTAGTCAACATAGATAAACAGCACCATAAAGTTAGGATTGACGTTGTTGAATGTCAAGCTCCACATCCACTTGGAAATCTAACATTACTTTAATGTCATATATAATAAAGTGTTTTTTTTTTGTTTTTTTTGAATTATTAAGAAAAAGGTTTTTATTAACCATAAATTAATAATTTAATGTTGAAGTTTAACATTATTATAATTAATTTTTTATTATATAATTAATAAAATAATTTTTGTACATTATTTGATAAAAATAGAAATTAGTGTTGAAGTTTAAATATTATATATAATTAATTTTTTAACTTTATAATTAATAAATAATTTTGTTACATTATTTGATAAAAATAGAAATTAGAAAAATATGTGGTATTTTGAATAGATAGATTATTAATTAAAACACAAATATATACGTTTTTATATTAGAAAAAATTAATTGTTGAAATGTACAATAATGTAATAAAAAAATAACCCAGATGCGGGTGTTCAAAGCGCATTGAATAGGTTTTAATCGCATGCCACGCGGAGAGGACAGCGGGCAGCTGAACAGGATGGAGGTGAAAGGTTTTAAGCCGTCGAAATTGAAAGGCATTCATTGCCATTCAATGCATTTACCGTCCCAAGGCAAGCGCTGTGGTGATAACATGATGGAGGATCGCGCCACCAGAACATTCTCCCTGGTTTAGATTTGGTTGCAGGCTGAGAGCGTAAGGTCTGGTCTATGGAGGAATGAGGAAGGTGGCTATGGTAAGAACATGCATTTCTCTGTAGCTTTGCTTACACCTGTGTATGCTCTTGTCGCTTCGACCTCTCAGAATGTAGCGGTGGGAATTGAGAGAGGGATTCGCTCAGTGGAGGAGTCGCTCTGTGATTGCAACGATTTCCCGGTTGACGAAACCAGCTTTCTCAGAATTGTGGCTGTTTGGGACTCCTTCTGGGCGATAACCAGTCTTCAGGTCGACTCAGGGCAACCATTGTCTTCAAGCTTTCTCGCCTCTGACAAGAGTATTCACATGGCTCCTCGCTTAAGGGCCACTCCTCGGCGTGGGCGAAATTATGGGCAACGAGGAGCTGTTGGAGGGAGAGGCAGTCATAGCCCTCGCCATGTTTCACCTCTTGCCTTTGCGTCGCCACCTTCGAATAGATCTGACGATTCGGGACAATCCATCAGCAACACAGTGCAATCTGCAAGGTTCCGATTTCGCCGTCGAACAAACAAACCATTAATTTCGGCTCTTGTGACGGTCATCTTCTCGGAAGAAGATGAGGAAGAGGTTAGTCTGAAGGAACATTCTGAGGAACAGTCGTCTTCTCCTTCGAACAACTCCTCGCTGAGCAGGTGGATGGAGGACAGCTCCTATGCCCCTTCGTCGCAGAGCAAAATTGAGGAAGAAAGCACTTTCGCTCACACAAAGGAGCAGGCAAAGGCACTTCAGGATCTTGGGAGCATGCAGGACAAGAACAGTTTGGATTTGGCACAGGAAAAGGCAAAGACTCCTCAGGAGAGGGTAGATTCAAGGCAAACCTCTCCCCATAAACAAACCATGTACAAGAAGCCAGACAACTCCTTTGCAACCCTACTGTATCCCAAGCTGCCGCCGGGAATGAAGCTTGAAGATGTCCAGGACGGCGTGGAGATAACTTGGGAGCCCCTTGATGAGGAAACCGGGCAAGGATCCGAAAATATCAAGTAATTTGCTCTGTTTCGTATGGTTAGTTGTCCTGCTCTGTTTTGGTCTCCTGCTATTCTGGCATGGTTTCTATGATTCGGCTCTACTTGTTCGGTTATTTTGGCTCGACGTTCAGCGGCTGGCGCACATTCCAACAAACATCGGCAAGTCCACAAATCTTCTTCTGTCTCTTTGCTCATGTTAAGTATTCCGGCAGGTCTTCTGATCTGTAAAATCTTCTCCTTCTGCTTTTTAAGTCCACTCTTTGCTACAATTTGTACAAGGTTCCTTATCATCAGTGGAACAGTCAATTTTGTTAAAATTTTGAAAGAGAGTTGCCAGGCACTCTCAGAGGTTCAAACCTCTTGTACATACTTTTTACAACTTTTTTAATATAAAGTAGATTGGTCTTTGCCCAGAAAAAAATAAAAATAAAAATAAAAATAAAATAAATAAATAAATAAATAAATGTTGAAATGTACAATAATGTAATAAAAAAATAAATAATCTAATTATAGTTATTAAAAGAAATAAGTTATTGTTAGTTTAAATTTTAACTGTATTTTTGAATAATGTAGGTTATGTATATTAGTTTATAAATTATTAGTATAATTATTATTATTTATAGTGTAGATTTTTATGGTTTGAATTTATATTAGAAATAAAATTTATGGAAAAACTGTGTGGAAATTGTAATGTTTAATATTTTGGGTGTATATTTCACATATTTTCATGGAACATAAGTTTGAATTCATGATAAAATTGATAAAATTTCGGGAAAATTATGTGTGGAAACTTGAATACTTCACCCATTTTTAAAGATTGTAAGCTTGAATTTTAAGCTTATGGTCCTTGAAGATGGGTGAAGTGTTCACCTGAAACGACGAACATTGCAGTTTTGACATACAATTTTTCCATAAAGTTTGACGCCAATATTATTACTCCACAAAAAATTATGTCTAAAATGGTTGATAGAAACTATAAAGTCTATCAAGTCAGGTCCACCTCAACCTCCATTGTTGTGCCTTTATTGTGAATGTTCTTTGTAGTTTGGGAAGTGGAGTTGATAATCCCTACAATGTCTTCCATAACTAAACCACAAGTGCATTGAAACAACATGTATCCACCATAAGCATGTAAGAAGTCATTGAATGAATATCTCTAATTGATACAAAATGTCCTTGAGGAGGAGGGTGGATTACATCCTAGGGAATATACGGATGCTCTAGTACTCAATTAACCAAAGATTTCAAGTCTCCAAATTGAGCATCTAATTCTAGAGAATGCCTTCAAGAAAAAATCATTGAGGTAAAGAATTCCTTCTCTGCTTCCTTTAGTTCCAACAACTGGGACATTATCTCCATGGCACAATCATTTTAGATTCAATGTTCTTTGTCTTTAACTTTTGCTCATGTTCCTCTTGCCATCAATGCCACTCAATGGTAGAAAACCACCACCCTACTTTAGACCTCTAAAACCTCTTTTTTTGCACCTTTAGAGGGCGCATTAAACCTCCAAAAAGTCACAAAAAATACAACAGTTATGTCAATAACGGTATCAACGCATATGGACATAAGAAAGAGGTAGGCATCAGGCTAATAGAGGTACTATAGAGATCCACTAGACTTCAACTAATATTGTGCAAGTTAGGACTCCTCTAAGTTTCATTGCCTTTGATTTACAAGAGTTAGAGGTGGATACAAAAGTGATAACAACATGCCCTTCTACAACCCTCTCAATATTCAAGCATTTGCATGCTTGGAGTGTTGTTATTTAATATGTGTAATAGAGAGGGATGACATAATAAGAAGCATGTTGGTGTATCAACTTCTAGTTATTTTAGAGATCCAAGAGGGGCATTGGAATTCAATAATCCTTATCATCAATGCATGTATTATGGCACGGGTGCAAAAGAGTATGCCCCTTAGTGACCTTTACAAGGCCAACCTCAAGTTGCACTCTTGCATTAACTTGCATCCACAATTCATTATGTATTCTTAATACTTGGTAACATGTTTTTTTTTAAAAGCATCATTTCAATATAATGATCATTTCAATATAATGATCATTTGTGTCAACCATGACATCCTAAATTTTTGTAAAAAGAAGCTATTAAAACCACAATTTCATGTTGATAGAGAAGTTATCAATAACAATTACTTGTCTCATAGTATCCTAAGTTCATAGTAAACTACTAAAACTTCTACTTCATTATTAATGATATCCTCAATTTTCATGTATATTCTCATATTTTTATTCTTAAAAATTGGAAATAATATCCTAAAATCTTGCTATCCCATATATATATATATAGCCCGAGGAGAGTGGAGTATGTTCACCTCCGTAAACTATAGTGATGAAATCACTTCCCTTATTTCACAAATGAGGATATCTTATACACTAACAAGTGTGGTTCATTGTCAGGACCTTAGGCTTTTGTGATCCATATCAAGTTTATTGAGAAGAGAGTTCGACGAAAATCACATCATAATTCATTTGTCAACGCATTTTGAACCAACAAGCGTGGTTCATCGTCAGGACCTTAGGCTTTTGTGATCCATATCAAGTTTATTGAGAAGAGATTTCAGCAAAAATTACATCATAATTCATTTGTCGACGCGTTTCGAACCAACAAATGTGGTTCATCGTCAAGACCAAATATAAATTGATTTTAATTTCTATAAAATAAATTTATTTTATTGATTTTGTAATCCGATATAATGACTTTTATTTATTAATTTACATATATATATATATGTGTATGTATATGAATGATTAAATATTATTTTAAATACCTATAATTTTATTAGAAATAGTTATAATAATGATGGTAAACCGTCTTCATTATTTAAATTAAAAGCGTGGTTTGATTTAGTGTTGTTTTTGATTTTAAAGTAAAATTTAAATTGTTTTTGATTAGTTAAATTTTTAAAAATTTAAATATAAGGTAATATATAATTTATTAGAAATAGTTATAATAATGATGTAAACCGTCTTCATTATTTTAAATTAAAAGCGTGGTTTGATTTAGTGGTTTGATTTTAAAGTAAAATTTAAATTTGTTTTTGATTAGTTTAAAATTTAAAATTAAATATAAAGTAAATATATTAATTAAATTAAAAAGTAATATTACTAAATGAGAATTAAATTACTTTGATTTTAAATTTTAAATCGATTGGAATGGATCAAATAGATTAGATATAATTATTCTATAAGTGTCATAAATTGTGAGTTATAGTTTGTTTTTGGATATTTGAATTTATATCTAAATTTTGTTATAATTTAATTTCATGCGATGTATTAAAAAATTTAGGCACTAAAAAAATGATCTCTCTCAATGCTATATTTGGGTTTAAAATAGATCCAAGTTAGTTTAATTGCTTTTAGCTATCGTCATATAGTTAGTTTAATTGCTTTTAAATGTTGCCAGTTTATTTTTTTAGATGTTATCACATACATATATAGTTATATTTTAATTTTTTTAATGTAACATCTCCCCACACTCCAATTTTTTTAGTGTAACATTATATGATAACATCTTCCTAGACTCATTATTTCAATATTTTTTTAGTGTAGTATTAAATGTTAATGTCTCTCCATACTAGTGACTCAATATGCAATACATAACAAGACAATGTATATATTTATATTTACATATACTAGTAAATAATAACTACTTATATATAAAAAATGTGCTATTTAAATTAATTAAAAAAGTATAGTCTAAACATTGTATATGTACATAATGGGAATACCTCTCATAATTTGTCAAACTAGCAGTGAGGACAATGATGACTAGCTAGACTCATAAGCCTTTTCAAAAGAAAATAAGGCAACTTGGAATTACACGCTGGAGGTGTTTTGTAAGGGGCAAACTTTCTCCTTTTCACTCCTATTGAATGCCTTCAAGTCTTTATATAGAAAGAAAGAAGAAATAAAATTATTTTAACGTCCACTAGGCTGAAGATAGCCTATGGGACAGGTTGCTTCTTCATTTGGTTAATGTATTCGACCATTTTTCTGTGAACCCTCACGATAAGCGCTCCCAAGGGATAGATTTCTTCTTCATTTGGTTAATGTATTCAACCCTTGCTTCTTCATTTGGTTAATGTATTCGGCCTCTTTTATGTGAAGCCTCACAATAAGCGCTCCCAAGGGACAAATTGCTTCTTCATTTGGTTAATGTATTCGACCCTTTTACTGTGAAGCCTCATAATAAGTGCTCCCAAGGGACAAATTGCTTCTTCATTTGGTTAATGCATTCAACCCTTTTTCTGTGAAGCCTCACAATAAGCGCTCCCAACGTTTCGACAAACCCCTTGCTAAATAGATTATTCCAAGAGCTTCTTGCTCAAATATCTGCATAACTTGGCCCTTTTTCTGTGAAGTCTCACAATAAGCGCTCCCAATGTTTCGACAAATCCCTTGCTAAATAGATTATTCCAAGAGCTACCTGCCCAAATATCTGCATAACTTTCCCTGTTGTCTTTGAAAGCCCCGCATTTTAAAATGACATGCTTTAAAATGACATGCTTTTCTGATTCCACTTTTCTAGAATAACAAAAAATACATACTCTTTCCTCCTACATTTCTTTTAAATTTTTCCAACACTATATTTCACATATATGAATTTCTTTTAATTAAACAAAAACAATGTAAAAATACAAATCAAACCCAAATTTATATATATATTATATATATTCACTCTAGATATTTAGATTTTTCAAATTTCTCATCTAAATATTTTAGATTTTTCAGATTTCTAATTTAAAGCAACTAAAAATAACTGTCTTGAAAAAATTTGTATCCTTAAACTTATAAGGAAAAATAAAAATATAAAACAATTAAACTTTACCAATTCTTTTCATTATTGTTATTTTTAAATATTTAAAAATAAATTTCCCGTTTAGGTCTGTACACTCGTGCAGTCGACAAAAGGAAAAGAGTTTTCTCAACAACAACGTAGGAAAGTACATATGAACCAACGGTTGAAATCAATTTATATATAATATTAGAAATAGCGTAATGTGATTAAATCGAGGATTGCGGCCACCTAAGAGCTTACTGTATCTGAAAAGACCTAGACCCACCGCAACCAAATAATGTGAATATAATACTCAAAATTCAATGCATATCTGTTTGTTTTGGCTTGGCATTGCCCTGTGTGACATTTCTGCTTTTTAATAAAGGGTTAAAAAACAAAAGAGAAAAACTTGCCATCAGCTATTTGGAGGATTCGGATCAAAGGTGGGTGGATGATATTCAATTCCTGGTGCTTAGTTGATTCTGAGCATTGGATAGTGTGCGCTGTAATGGAGTTGTTGGGATATCCATAAATTGTTGCAGTTTGCTTCTTGCAAGATTTTATCTATCCCAGGATTCATTCAAGATGCTGTCTGAACAAGGCCATAAACCACGAGGCAGGCCGGGTTTGGTGTTTGTTTTCCTGATATTTTATGTCATGAATGGGTGACTGAAACGGAGGACTCTTGGCCCACATGCAAAAAGATTTCATTTCAAGGATTCGGTGATATATTCAATGTGTATATTGTAGACCAGGACGTATACACAGTGGCTGGCAAGATTCGACAATGAAGCACTAGTTATGTTTTCATGACCCAAATGCAAGAGGTTTGAACCCACATGTCCGAAATGTCATTTTTAGTATTTGGATGGATATGTAATATGTATATGCAGTGGGCGGAGTAAATATACATGACATATACTCAGTGGCTGTGGAAATACAATGAAGCACTTATCAAACAGACTGTGAAAGACAGGCTGCTACAGTGGCCAAGCAATTATTCAACCTCTTGTCTTGTAGGGAACCAACAAAAAATGTATGAACAAAGAAATGGGATGCATATATTTATTGTGAGCCATGATTGTCCTACTTTTGGGTTGATTTGACAGGAACCATTGTAGACTTTGTGATCCAATGAAGTAGTGCAGCTGAAAGGTGGATCCAAGCAAAGGCACATATTGATATCAACTGCACAGGATAGCAGAGTTTGGGATCCAAACAAAGGCGCATATTGATATCAACTGCACAAGATAGGAAAGTTTGGAGCAGGGAATGAGCAGAGGATGAACACTACCATTGTATCGGGTGCCTAATCTTGCCATAGCAGGCTTCAAAACCAGGCATGGGTATTTGTTTTGTCATTCTGGGAAGTATATACTGTCTTTGCGGGCCTTAAAATGATGTGGGAACTTTCAAGACAAATGACTATTAGCCTTGCCTATTTTGTTGTTCTGGCCTTTTTGGGTTCATGGCTGCCTCAGGTCTTCTCGATTATAGTGTTTTCTAACATAGCCCAGAGCTCAAGGCACTGCAATGAAAGCTGCGGGAATACCTCAATTCCATATCCTTTCTATATCAATTCAAGGCATTGTGGGCTGGATGGATTCAAATTGCAATGCTCTAACGATACTGTGAGCGTTGAAGTGAATAAGCTTTACTATAGTGTCCTCAGTTTCGCATCAGATGGGATCATCATCGATCCTCTCCGATCTTCCTGTTCTAAAAATCTCAAGGGCTTCAGTGTCAAAGGCATGAAGAATTATGCAATTTCCGTCAGCAACTTTGTCCAGTTCTCTGACTGTAACAACACTACAGGTTGTCTGCTGAAGTGCAATATTCCTATGCAGAGCCGGAATGAACAGTGCATGTTTGACAGGACATGCTGCTATCCCCTTCTGAATGGGACGATATGGCACCCTGGAGATGACGACTTTACTAAGTTTTCCCGGTTGCAGTGCCAGAGTTTCATTAGCTGGGTACTCACACCAACATCGACCCGTTTGGATGCAGAGTATGGGCTAAAGCTGGAGTGGGGTATTCTGGGCACTTGTCATGATGTTCAATGTGACCCTAATGCGGACTGTCAACGCGCGATGGCTGTAAATAACAGTGTGAGGTGTGCTTGTAAAGATGGCTATCAAGGAGATGGGTTTCGTCAAGGCACTGGATGCATAAAAGGTACCGCTCTTAGGGATTTCTTCATTTTCGTTTCGGTTGCAAAAGTGCCTGTCTCCATGGAGTGAAATCCTGGAATTCCACTCATTAATGAATCGTTCTAGGATTGTTTTTAACATATTACATTGAGTCCCCACCAGGTCTCGGGTTCAAATCTCATGGGGAGGCATTGAGTCCCTGCCTGGTCTAGGGATCAAATCTCATGGGGAGGGGGTCTCGGATTGAAATCTAATGGGAGGGGCCGAGGATAGAAGCCACTTTGAGGAATTAAACTATCCCAAGAAGGGGTGTCTAGACTTGACTTAGCCTCACACAATTTTCTCACCGTAGATTGATCATTTTTCTTCTATCCAATAAGTGAGCTGGCACCGACCTCGCCTCAACCTAATCACCAAAAAAACAACATTGAGCTCTCTCCCTCTGTTGATTATTTCCATCCTGTCCCCTCTTTATTTCGAACTGAAAGGAAAAGAAGTTTGCCAAGGTCTGGAAAGCATAACTCAATTGAGAAGATCATAATTTTTTTTCCATGCATTTGCTTTTCACTAATCCTTACCTTGAAGGCTGGCTTTCCTTCCCGGGGAAGACACTAACGTATTAGTAGCCCCAGTAGAGAGTAGGAATGTGCCAATTCATCATGTTCCTAGTTTCAGTATGACTCTATTTTGTGAATTTGCATGAAGTTGAACTATCCTTCATTGATTTTGTCAATTTGTAGAAAACACAAAAGCTAGTAACAACCTTCAGCAGAGACTAGTATCTATTAGTTATATGTTTGATTTCCTAGCTATGTGATAGAGTTAAGTTTGTTCTTTTATATTACAGCATTTCTGGTATTGATCTCAAAAAGAGAATCATGCATGGTTAATGGAAAAGATCTAAATTCTTATACCAGGTAAACATTCTAGTATTTCTCACAAAAAACTTTAGTTAGGACCTCCAAAGTTGGAGTATTTAATATTGATCCATCCTATCATATTCCTGGATAGCCAAGCTTCCCTTTTAGAAGAATTTGAAACAACCAAATCCTTTGATGCATATTACATGATAGTGGATCTGACTTTGATTTTTTACCTAGTACTCGAATGCATTTTTGTTAATCCGGTCTAATACACAATGACTGGGTGGTTTGAAGCAGAGCACCTCAAGTGTCCATATAATTTCTGGAATGATGCACTCTATTATTAGGTCTTCAGCGTGGTTATACAATTGCAAAACCTATTAAGTGCTCTCTGATGACTTTAGCTGATACTATTATTTCTCTTCAGATTGGAAGACCTATCTAATATAGAATTATTGTCAACTCAAATTTGATTCTTGGCAAATGGAGTAGAAAGGAAACCTGACTTTCCTATTAAGTTTTAACTCATTTTTGAATTCAATACAGAAAGGAGTATTTCCAATCCTTTTGAAAAGGTAATCATGTGTCATGCACAATGATATGTTGACGACATCGCTAACAACAGAGTTTTAGCATAGCCAAGCATGTTACTTCAATGCACATAGCTTTCGTCTTGCGTTTGAATTTTAGATTTCAATGATAATATCAATATTATTGATTCATAGCAAACTCACTTATTTCCTGTTGGGTGTTAAGAAATAGTTCCCTATGAGGAATGCTTGTTAATAGTGCAAAAAATAATAGCAGATATTACTGGGGACATCACTGCAGTGAGAAGTGTGCAGTATATCATCACACCCTTGTTTTATATTATGCTTGTAAGTGCAGAGCCTGTTTAGTTATTTTTGGCACTTGTTCCCGGTGCGTTTTCTAGTTATTTAGGAAAGAATTCGGAGGCCAAGTACCATAAGGGAAATTTCTGTGCTCCTCACACGTCAGATCTAGATTGGTCAGTGACTCAGTATGCATGGCTCTGCCTTCAGATGAATTTACTTCGAGAGATAACAGTGTTGAGACTTCAGAGGCAGTAATAGACAGTCCAAATAAGTACTGGTTTGTGGAAAAATCTTGTGTATTTGAAATTGATCATAATGGTCCAGAGTGGTCTTCTAGCTCTGATTGGATTTTCTCGCATGTCAAGAGAATCTAAAATCTAGACAAGCCATTGAGATCAGTGGTGTCTGCTTGTCAAAATCTAGAGATGCACATTTCTGTCCCATTACTAATATTGGTATAGATTATAGAAAATCCTTACAAGCTTGGCGGAAAAGTTCTTCCATAAGTGGAATTAACATACTTAGCAGGTCCACTCTTCCCAATTTTAGGGCTTAAAATTAGTTGTTCCATTTCCTCCCTTTATCGAGGTTCTTTTTCCTCTAAATCATGTATTGCTGAAGAAGGTAGGTGACAGACTCTAACAATGTATAAAATTATTCTATTAATAACTGCGAGAACGTTACTTTAAGTTTTTTATCAATGTAGGATTGTTTTGAAAGATTGTAAGACTTTCAAAACGCTGTGTAATATATATAGATTTTTGGACTCTTAAATTACTAGCCTTTCATTTAATTACAGGATTCCCTTTTATACAAATTTCACAAACTTTACAAAATTGACAAGCTTCTTAATACCAATTTCCCTATGCACTCCTAAATCTGTATATTAATTACCTTATTCCCCATTAAACTAGCAATGAACCCACTAAACTATTACTAGAAAATTATACATGATGATTCAGCAATAAACTAATTCTGCTACAGGAAACAAATTCAGCAACTGGAAATAACCTACCTACACCACTGCAGAAAATAATTACAACAAATAGAAATAAACTACGATACTATTTCAGAAAATAATTGCAGCAGACAAATAAACTACTCTACCACTGCAGAAAGTAATTATAGCAAACAAAAATAAACTACTTATAGGAAATGTTGTCATTAATTAACTAAGCTCATCCATCCTATTGCATTTCTACAAATTTGAATATTACAAAATAGCTTACACAACTATAACTAATTTAACCAAGAAGTATCGCTGAGATGAAATATGTCCTAAACTTCTGCACATAACAAGTAACCCCTAATTCAGAGTACAAATAAGAACTCTTTTGCATGAAGAAAATAACATAACAGCAATTAATTACACATTGCACTTTTAAGAAAGAAAAATTGCATAACGTGAAACACTGAAAACTAAGGAACACGACGGCTGTAAACCCCTATGAATGGTCTAGTTTATTAGTTTCTCAAATATCGTAAACCACTACGAATGGTCTTGATTACACCCACTAGAAGAGATAAATGATCCACAAACGCTTTATGGTGGATGCAACAACATAGGGCCGAAAATGTAGAGAAGTCGTGAATGGTGGAGAGTCTCCTTGAGAAGATGATAGGTGGCTCAGGCATGCTCATAGCAGTTGGGTTCATTGGAAGCATGAAGCAAAAAATGTACCAACAACGGCCAGGGTAATTCCCATGGAGGTAGATCAACGATAATGGATTGGCTGTGAGGGATAAAGTAAAAAGGGTCCCATTATCACAAAGAATTGCACTTTAGTGTGATGCCTTAACAAGGTGCTGAGACTAGTATAACATGGAAGTGTTACCACTGTCATCTAGGGAACAACTTCCCTTTCTTTAGTGAAGGATGAATCCTACATAAGGGGGCTTCCCTACTAGTTTCAAGGGTTCTTAAGGCAAGAGGAAATCAAGTCTAAGGACACCTATCTAACTACTCGCAATACCACCACAATGTATAATATTCAATGGAAAGGATAAGGTGGTTTAATATTGCAATTACCAGGTTTGAGTGGATGGAGTTCTATGACAATTTATAAAACTTAGAAAGTCAATATTGGTCAAAGGAGGATCCCCAAACACTACAAAAGAAGAAAAAACTATGGCTGTAGCAAAACTTGCATGAAAAATGATAAATTGCAGCAATTAAACAAGTTATAACAGCAGCAAATAAAACAACCCTTGAACAAAAATATATCAATAAAAAACAGGGCTTAAACAATGGATTAAACTAGGGTTTAATAAACTTTACAAAATATGAAAATTGTGATGCATATAACCAATGTTTTAAAACTCCGACTCCGACTCAGCCGAGGGTTGACTCCGACTTCGACTCCGACTCGGATTTGTATCGACTCGGCCAGCTCGATTTCAATGACTCGGTCGTTGTAAAAAGTACATTAAATATTAATTTTTTTATTATAAAAAAACATAATTTTAAAGATTTTCATTCATGTTTCCAAACACACAGCATTAGAATATAGATAGAAGACAACATGTGATCAAAGTAGGTTCATGAATATATCCATTATATCAAAATGGCACCCAGTGCACTGTCCAATACATACATGATGATGAAATAGAGATGAAAACAAAAAAAACATAACCAAGGAGGCTAGAAATGGCCTCTACAACAAAAGTAAAAAGTGGCCAGTACTACTGGCTACTGCTAGAGGAGCCATGATCATCTGGATCAACCTTTGGATCAGAGTTAGACATCATCATCATCTCCAATTGCAACTATAGAAGTGGTAGCACTAGCAGGTTGTGCAACCACTGCAAGCTGAGATAGATGAGATATGCGCTTCTGTTGTCGCTGAGTAGAGGAAGCGCCTGCAACTGGAGGACTTGCTGGCCCTACGACTGAGGCTGGTACAAGTGGATCAGGATCTGCATTAAACTGAACATTATGTTCGAGTGATGCCTCCACTTGTAAATCCAAATCAAGATCCTCATCAGAATCAAACTCTGCGGGATGACTCTCCACTACCTAATCTGATGTTGGATCAATGTCTTCCAACACAATGGGATTTGAATCAAGTCTTTTGTTCAAGAATTGGTTGCGTTTGAGTCGGAGGTTGTATTGGACATAGAATAGATCATTTAACCATTTTTGATCCAAACGGTTTCTCTTCTTCCTGTGAATCCTCTTAAAGACAGACCAATTGTGCTCACACCCAGTAGCACTGTAAGTTTGACTCAAAATACGAATTGAAAACTTCTGCAATTTAAGACAATGACTACCAAAAGCCTCCCACCATTGTGCTGCAAAAAACATAGGAGTGTAATGAGTTAGCTCAACAAAATTACAAATTATATCCAACTTTCAAATTATAAATGATTTAACAAAATAAGTATTAAGAATTTGAAAATTGATTTTTTTTTACCTGGCTCATCTGCTTCCCTTGCAATCTTTGCTAGGTTCTTCCCAAAGGTAAGTGAGGCATTGCTGAAGGTTGTGGCCTGTCGGTGTATGATTGTATCTCCATATGATCACACTCCAATGGGATCATGCGATCAATGAAGTCAATCAATCCATCTCTAACCTCCCCCTTCAAAGCTCCTGTCTCCTTAGCTTTATAATGATACAGTGGGTTCAAAATATACCCAGCTGCATGTATAGGGCGATGGAGTTGATTGTTCCACTTTTCATCAATGATTGCCCAAATAGGCCCATACTTAGCCACTTTATCCTTTTATGCCCTCTTTATTTGCTCCTTTGCTTGATCTATAGCCTCATAAATGAAGCCCATATCCAATCTTTCCCCATCCACCAACTGCAACACCTTAACCAGTGGCTCAGCAAGCTTCACAATCTCTGTTGCCTTTCTCCAAAATATTTCTTCATTAACTTTCTTTTTCAATTCTTTGCCTTCCTGTTTGTGAGACCACTGACTTTGATTCCATTCTTCACTAGAAAATATCTTTTGCAAGTTTCTATGTTGTGAAAGCAAGATTGCAATGTCAAAAAATGAGTAGCAAATCTAGTGATGGCAGGCCTAATAATATCCCTGCTCCCTGTGTGTTTCCTCATCAGGCACAAAATCCCTGAATGATTGTAGATAAATTTTGTTATGCTTTTGGCATGATCTACAGTGTTTTTGACCCAATCTAATTTGCCGATATCCTCAAGCATGAGGTATATGCAATGTGCAACACATGGGGTCCAAAAGATGGTTTTGTGTTTTTCCTCTAACAGTTTACCAACAAGAGCATAGTTAGAGGCATTATTTGTGATGACTTGAACAACATTAGCCACCCCCACCTCCTCAACAACCTCATCCAATAGCTAAAACGACAATTGTCTATCTTTTACCTTATCAGATGCATCAACTGATTTTAGAAACATGGTTCCTTGTGGGCAGAAGATAAGAAAGTTTATGATGGTACGGTTTCTTTGATCAGTCCATCCATCTGACATGATGGTACATCCTGTTCTTGCCCATGAGTTTTTGAAATCTTTCAAATACTCATTAATGGAGGCAATTTCCTTCTGCAAACGATACCCCCTTATCTCATGGATAGTAGGGCCTTTGAAGCCTTTTCCAACGACATGTATGGCATCAAACATAAGCGCATAATATGGTGAATGGGAAGCATTCAAGGGGATATCAACATCATACCACCATCTACATATGTAATCACAAGCAATCTCCCTCAATTCTTTCTTCCAATGGTCATCTAAAGTGGGCTGCAAAGTTTTACTAGCTTGAGGACCATGTGCATCTGATGGAGAGAAGGGTGTGACAGTGAAATAACTTTTGATATTCATACCACCCTTACCCTTTTCTTGAATAAATTCCAAAGAGGGAGGAACATATTGGAAGGGGTTGGATGCATCAGTACAAGGGATAGAGGAAGAACCCTCAAAATAAAATTGGGGGTTGGTAGCCAACTTTTTTTGTATATTCCTCTTCCTCCCAATTTCAACCTCTAACTCTTTTTGCTTAGCCTTTTCTTCTTTAAACTTCTCAAAGTTGGCTAACAATTCCTTCCTAATCTCCCCAATTTCATTTGATTCACATGGAGTAATTTGGCCTCTAATCCTCGCAAATTGTTGTTTCAGCCTATTAATGCCCCCAAGACCTTCCTTAATTTTTCTATGGCAAAATTTGCAATGCATTTGACTATCAACCATTTCAACATATGCCCAAGCAGCATCTCTCACTCTAGGTGTCATTTTTTGACTTGAAAATGAAAGCAAAAAATCTGAAAACAGTACCAATCAACTGTGCGAGTGCCAAGGATCAAATCTTTATCATTAAATTCAACCGCCGACAAATCAATCCAATACCAAAATCTGTTGTTCATAATTAAATTCACTTTATTTCTGCATTGATAGCCGTGGGAAAGTGTGTCTGGTTGGAACTTATCACGTCTAAATATTGCATTGTTGGAATAACCTCCTTAGGGTTGACGTCACAAACCCTAGGCAATTCTACCCTGGGAAACCCTAATCTAATATTTAAGGCTTCAACTTAGGGCTTGTTGAAGGATTGTGGCTCCCTTTTTGTTGATCATATATTTCTTTCAAGCCTTTTTTTGGTCTTACATGCCTAAGTGTGCCATTTGTGTAGCATATCATACAAACCCTAGGTTGCAAGCCCTTCCTTTTTAGGTTCTTTAGAGGGTACGCTGATCCTTATCCCATTGGATTGAGCCTTGTTCTTAGTCTGGGTGCCCTTTCTGAGCCTATTAAAGCTGTTAACTTTGACCTATTGACTTAAAATATCTGTTATGCGACTTCTACCGGGAAGCCTCCCTTGTGGTGAAATTCCACTAGAGAGCAGGAGGTGACAGTGGCCTCCACCTCGTTGTTGTATCTTGATCTTGCCCTAGTCTTGTGAGGCCTCTCACAAGACCTGCTAGATTTTGAGGCAACGGGATCCACCCCTTGGCTTATTTTAAAAAAAGGAAAAAAAACAACTGCTTTTCACTGTATGGAAGTACTTGTCCACACAGGAATGTTTCCTAGACATTTATATTGAGAAACCTTTTTCTTGGATAAGGCCAAACCAGAGTCAGATGTTTTGGTTCGATATCCTTATAGTCATTTATTTTGTGCCTATTCTTTGGCTGTTATCGAGGCCAACCTGCTGCGTGAACATGCAGTGCGTACCATTGCTTATTTTGTCTACATTGAACCTTTCTATGAAGCAGATGTCAATGAGTTTACAGTACAAGTCATGGTATAATTCTGACACAAATTGAGATAATGGAATTCTAAGCATTTAACAAAGATTATTGTTGCTGAGTTTTTGGTTATTGTTGGTTTCTGTTTATGTTAGCTTTCGTTGTATTCTCATGTCGTGATTCACAACAATGTTTTTCTTCAGTGTGCCAAAAGCATGGTGAGAAGGCATATGATAAGGACTGCCGGAAAGATCACAATACAACCAAGACAATAGTCCTTGCAGCTGGTATGTTAATGTCAGCCCAAAGGCTATGAAGTTTAGAATATCATATTCATTTGAGTGGGTTCACAAATTTGAAACTGAAAACTAATATATATTAGGTGTTAAATATGGGGAATTTTGCATTATCTTCTGGTAATTTTTGCATAGATTCATAGAATATTTTCTTTTATTATGTTATAACTGTCTAATCTATTTAAATTCTTTTCTTGTGTACTTAATGAAGACTTTTTTCATTTTCCTTTACCAGGGCTTGTGGCTTCAGCAACACTTGTGGCAGCAAGTCTTATTGCACTTGCTTTACACAGGCGGCGTAAATCATCTAGATTTCGAATTAGACGGCCTGGGGATGGAAGCCAACTTGCAAGCCTTCTACCTATGCGCTCTGAGGAATTCAAACCTGAGCTATTCTCTTATAAGACGCTGGAGAAGGCGACTAAATGCTTTGCTGCTACAGAAAAGTGTGGACATGGTGCTTGTGGGACTGTATATGCTGGGAGGCTTAGTGATGGTCGCCTTGTTGCTGTAAAAAGGATCCATTTTGGCAGTTCCCATGGGGTAGATCAGCTATTAAATGAAATTAATGTCCTCTCAACAGTGAAACAAAAAAACCTAGTGAAAATTCTTGGCTGTTGTCTGGAAGCAGATGATCCTATTTTGGTTTATGAGTTTGTTCCAAATGGCACCCTTTCTGAACACTTGCAGAAGGAGAGGGGGGAAGGCTTGAGTTGGTTAAGCAGAATTTCCATAGCTACAGATGCATCTGAAGCTCTGGCATATTTGCACTCAACACTGAATCCACCAATATATCACCGTGATGTAAAGTCCTGCAATATTCTTTTAGACATGGACTTTAATTGCAAGGTTGCTGACTTTGGGCTTTCCAGATTGGTACTTTCAGATGGATCTCACATATCGACTGTTCCCCAGGGCACTCCTGGCTATCTTGATCCAGAATATCATCAAAACTTCCATCTTACGGATAAAAGTGATGTGTACAGTTTTGGTGTAGTCTTGATTGAAATAATTACAGCCATGAAACCTGTGGACTTTTCACGGGATCAAAAGGAAGTGAATCTTGCTTCTCTTGCACTTGCAAAAATTACAGGTGGGTGCCTTGATGACATCATAGACCCATTTCTACAGGTTGATCAACATCCTTCTGTTCGAGCATTAGTGCAGAGAGTTGCAGAGCTTGCATTTAGATGTTTATCATATGACAAAGATGCAAGGCCAACAATGTTGGAAGTTGCACATGAACTTTCATTAATCAAGGCGGCAAGCATGCCCTTGGAAAACTCTCCAAAAGGGGTTTTTCCAATTTTACCTGAAGGCACGGAAAGCCCTGACAAAGTTGGTTGCTCACCGACTTCTGTGCAAGCACTTTGGCCTAGCAACAGTACTACTCCTTCAGATAGTTTAACTGAGACGTGAAAAGCTGAGGAAGGAGTTAGCATTTTGGTTACCCACTGATAGAACGGTAAGGTGAGTGTTTGCAGCCTCTTTTTTCTATTTTCTCTGAAATAGTTCACGGACTTAGCTCATTCTTTTCCTTTTGTTCTGTCTTTGCTTTCTTCAGGTAGGTAAGACACGTTTAGGTGATTGAAAGGTATTTTGGGAACATCTATCTATCCATTCTGACTTCTGAAGATGTAGTCATGGCAGGCATTTTGACTTGCTTGGGAAACATTTAGTTCTGTGCCCTAATCATGGATAATATCTCAATATGATGTGTATAGGCAATCATGTCAAGACAACACTATTGCTTTGGAAATTGGAGCTTGTGTCAACTCATTTGTTGCTGCTACACCTAGCATACTTCATGTCAATGGCTGATTTCCTGATTGTTACTTTGCAATATATCCTCCTCCGGGAAGTCATGTTAATGATAGATCCTTATGCATGGAGAATTGTTTGCATTGGAAATTGGTGAAGAGGAACATGGGTGCAGCTATGTGATTGTGGGCAGATAGTCTTTCGAAAGTTCCTCTCCTTGTTCTCTGGTGTAAGTTTCACCGTGTCGGAGAAAATGGAAATGGATTTCTTATATCTGTGAAGATAGATTCAAAGACACACCTTGTTACAGTGCAAAGCCCATTCCTGTCATTAACTGACTTGTTACAAAGCATGTACACACATCACAACCAACCTCTAGGCTCTATCTAGAAACAAATTTCAAAGTCCTAATTCTGTGTCTCTGATCATAAATAGCTTAAAGATTGAGGCCTCCGGTTTGTTATGTCAGCAGATGGCCATGTGGCTTGGACTTGGGTTTTTGCAAATTACATCCTTGGAAAAGATTATATGTTGACTATTGAGCAACAAGAAAACTTGTATCATATTAAGCCTCTGGTTAGTGGAGCACTCTTCATGCACAACATTTTTCAATTGCTGGATATATCCCCATGAGGAGAAAGTATGGTTCACACTCCATTGCTCAATAACATGTAGTTCATGTCGGCTGCGTGCTCCTCACCTTCCTGATCTCGGAAACAGGGCCCTTTTTGTAGTAATAAAATATGTTCTATTCTTCAAGATTTCTAACTTCATGTTTTTGACAGACTGAAATGTATTTTCAAAATGTGCTTGTTATACCCCAATATGAAATATATAGTGCTAAAACACGACACTGTTAGGTTTTGTAATGAGCACATCACAAAGAGAGAGGTTGCTCTCAAGTTTGTTTGTTTGTTCTTTTTTCTTTCTTTCTGTAAAATTGTGTCTTCCCAAACCTGTGGGTGTCTTTGTATTGCTCAAGAATACATAGTTTTATGTTATATTAACACGTGCTTATGAAAAAATTGGAGATTGAAGATAACAATAGATTTTTTTCATAGTTATACGTTACTATAGCATTTGTTTGGGACAGTTATTGGAGATTGGAGATAAAAAGTGATCCTTATTTGGTTATAAAACTATCGTAGGATGGATTATTAACCATCGACTTTCTTTGTATGGGATGCCGAAAACAGTTGATCTTGATAATGGACAATAACTAACGTCCAGAGATAGAATAAATCCTATCTATATCTCATCATTTTGCAACCAAGTCTAAGCGTACACGACGTCATCAAGAGTTGCAACTATGATGAAATTTTCAGTTTTTTATTTTCTTTGTTTTTTTGAAAAACTTTCAATGTAATACACATCCTGGGAAACCCTCCAGGCACTTCCCCTCGGCTTTCTTTGTATGGGATGCTGAATACAGTTGATCTTGATAATGGACAATAACTAACGTCCAAAGATAGAATAAACCCTATCTATATTTCTTCATTTTGCAACCAAGTCTAAGAGTACACAAAGTCATCAAGAGTTGCAACTATGATGAAATTTTCAGTTTTTTCTTTTCTTTGGTTTTTTGAAAATTTTTCAATGTAATACACATCCTGGGAAACCCTCCAGGCGCTTCCCCACATTTCGAAGATGGTAACAGTGGTACACTGGGTAGTTGCAGTTTTGGCAGTGTAAACTAATTGGAACATAGAGTGAGGCCCACCTCATGTCGAAGATGGTAACAGTCGTACACTGGGTAGTTGCAGTTTTGGCAATGTAAACCAATGGGAACATAGAGTGAGGCCCAATAATTTTCAGAGACAGCCAGCCCAGGGACTTGACCCAGTGATTTCCTGCCTGTGATTTACAGCACTCAATTATTTGAGCTAACCCACTGCGCTAATGGAGCCCTTAGTTATAGGATGTGCATTTTAGCTAATACTTTGAAGTTACTTGTAGGCTATTTAGAAACATTATTGTGGTTATATAAATGATGTTTCTGATGCCATATGATATATCTGGTATCTAATATTTGAAATATTGTTTATTGATAAATTGATTGGATGATTTATTATACAATAGTTGAGGGATATGCAGGTGAACAAGTTACCCCTTTGTCAAAAGTATGGCTAACCATTTCGACTTGTCAAAACAATAATGATATAGTTATAATCAATTATTGTATTATGCTGAATATTTATAATATTAAGGATAACGGTATAAGCAATTACACTTTTTTTTGTTTGGTTAGACTATCCATGGGGTTCTGAACCGGTGCAAGGAATGCCTTAATAGTTAGTATACCTTATCGTTGACTGTTCTATGCCCCTTGAGGGTTTTATTCTTATATTAAAAAATATCATATACATGTACATGTTGTGAGGTCACAACACATGAATAATAATCATGGTAATCTTATGGATTGTTTGCCATTAAGTTATGTTTGAGATTTTTCGCATCTCAATTTACTTGTCATCATTAAGAGTGGCATGAGAATTATCAGGATCTGATGAATTGAATTCGACACTAGTTTGACTTATTTTTGGGGGGTTATCGGTTGTAATTGGTCATTTAAACTGGTTTTGTTTATGCTAGTTAAAACTTGCCAGAATTGGTCATCCAAACTACTTTTGTCTTGAATCAATTGAAAACTTCCTAGTTCAAATTAAAATGGGTCAAAACTAGCTAGTTTGAACAGTTTTATACCAGTGTAGTGAACAGCCCCTCTCCAAGAAAATAACATTCTACGACTAACTAAAATCCATGTTTCCCTCTATTTAATGATGCCCCCCACCCTATGTTGGATGGATTTGTAGTGACTTCTGTTGCCATAGGATATGGACATTGTGAACATTTGTATTAGACATTTAGGAGCATCTATTTAAGATATTGAGCATGCCCATGCAGAAAATGTGATTTGTTTTGAATGTAAACTAAATGATTAATTTTGGAATGTTGAGGCCATATAAAGTCCCATTGTTTATTATTTTGGTTCAAATGTGTTGTAGTTGGTGCCACTATACTACATTCACCTTTACATGCTAGCAGCTATATATATGACAACACCTTTACATGCTATATACATGAGGCATGAGAACATTGGTTGAGCTAATTCCTTGGTCTGTGTTATATATTATATATATATGTAAAAACCCATCAAGCTAACCCCCCTCTCGGTATATGTGTTTCATAAAATATATATCATGAGGAAAACCACTGAGCACTTTCCTTTATTTTGAAAAATGTACCCAAAGTAAACCAGATTCTAAGGGCTTAAGGTCAATACTACAATATATTCATTAAGTGGTGAACATGTCACTTGTGGGAATTGATCTTGGGTGGGAAAGATAACACTCCTCTTAACCACTCAAACTAGACCATATATATATATATATATCCCCAAGAGTTGGCTAAAGTGACATGACTTGTCATGTTGAAGTTGCAAAGGCTCAAGGAGGCCATAAGAGTTGACTCTAATGCTTTGACTTGTTATGTTCAAGCCATAATGGCCAAGGCGATCATGAGGTAGAATCTCCTTGGGTTCCTTGGAGTTACATGTACACGCTATCTTGTCAGGTTGAAGTTGCAAAGGCCCAAGGAGGCCATAAGAGTTGACTCAAATGCTTTGACTTGTTATGTTGAAGCCATAATGGCCAAGGCGATCATGAGGTAGAATCTCCTTGGGTTCCTTGGAGTTACATGTACACGCTATCTGTTGATGGCATTTACCTTAGTCGCCATTCACACAGATTGTGAATTTTGAGGGTTTCTTTGTGGAAGTTCTCCATGATGGAAAAAGATATATCGAAATTTGAATATTTTATATATATTTTTATTTTTTCTGAATTTTGATTCAAGCTGCGACCTTGAGGCTGAATGGCTTGGTTCTAGTTGTGGTTTTGATAACATTGGGTGGCATTACAAGTATACTTTTCTTTCTTTTCTGTGGTCACAGGAGTATGAATTTTAGTTCTATAGTTTGAGGATACTTTTCTTGTAAGATTTTCATCATTATGATATTATTAGGTGATAATGCACTAGCATAAAATACATTGACAAGTAAGAGGTGTTGATAAGATTTAAAACTAGGTTTTTCCATGGCATGTGCCTGTAAATTACAATTCAATCAACCCAGCCATGGGCAACTTTCAAAGCTTTTTTTGGTAATCAAATTCTAAAAATGTGAATGGTTTAGATTTGACTCATAATTGTGCTTTCAATGTACATGTGATATAATGGCAAAGTGATTTAGAGTGGACCTTGTGCTTGGGGAGCATTATAAGTTATTAACTAGTTTGGTTTCTTATATGTGCAACAAAGTAGTGTCATGATTAAAATAAAATGCTAAAATTTTCAATAAATGAAAATTACTTATTTCTATTTTGTTTATTGGAAATATGTTTTGGATCTCAATTTCTGTGCCATTTGTTTGTCTTGATTATCTTACCTAAACACACATTACTGAAATTTAGATACAATGTGAATGGCTATGAGATGTTGAAACTAGATGGTATAGGCATTCTTTTCAAGGGATTATATTAACGGTGAGACTAGTGTAAAACATAGAGGAACTTGAATCTTATAATCATGTTTATCTAAACATACACCACTAAAATTTAGATATGATATGAATTGATACGAGATTTTGAAACTAGATGGTATAAAAATAATATCTTTTTGAGTAATTATAATAATTATTGAACTAAGGTAAAACATTGAGAATGTTGAATATGATAGCCATGTTTAGAGGTTAATCGGATTGAGTGTTGATTGACCTCGTGCATAGATCTAATGAGTTTTTATGAATGTGAAGTGACTTTATGCCATTTTTTTTTTCAATATTTAAACACATTTTAAGTATTGATCCTGTGAGATTCATCACCATAACAACATGACACCATTGGGTATTTTTTTCAATCTGTAAATACATTTCAACTATTAGTTTTATAGGATTGACCATTGTAGTAAATTTATATTATTAGTTATTGATAAATAATTGGAAAGCAAAAGGTGTCATAAGATTTGAAGATACATTTCAACACACCGTAAGGTGTTTCCCTCTCGAAAAACTCCCCTATATGCCACAATGTCCTATCTTGCACCATCAATCCGATGTGTTAGACGATTAAAAAAAATTGTGTTTTTGGATCGTTATAGAACCGCGGAGAACGCCGTAAAGAACACTTCGCTGGAAGTTGGTTACGAAGTTGATTAGGGTAAACACGGAGCTGGAAGTGCACTTCCAGTTGAAGTTGGTTACTGAGCTAGAAATTCGTTAATGAATGTGATACATTAGCCGGCTCATCGGAGAGCTTCTTCATCAACTCCTTCGTCTCCCACTTCTTCTGCTCCATCGCCATCTTCAACTGGAGTTGCACCATGTCCCCCGAAATCCGGATCACCTGTTTATGCTCCCGCGCCATAATGGGCCTCCATCGACTTCTGCATCGTCTCCTCTTATCCCCAAGTCCGGGGGGAATGTTTATATTGGTGCGTATGAATCCCTCATGATTTTGTATTTTCTCAGTTTCTTGGCCGATTGTTCCATTATGTTAAATTTGGGGTTATCCTCTTCTCTGTGGTGGATGTTGCAGAGTCTGTACAATAAAGAGGCAAGAAAATTCATAGTAATAAGCAGCCCTGTTGTGGGGGTGTACTCCAAATTCAAGGCTCGCTGTAGTGAAGCCATATAATGGTGCAGTGGCATTTAATGATGGTCTAAGTTTGCTCATCAATCAGCGGAATAAAAAAATTGAGACCGAGCAACAATTCTACTTGCTAACGCTACTGATTTTTAATGATGGTCTAAGGTTGCTCATCAACCAGCGGAATAAAAAATTACAGTGAGCAACGATCCTGCTTGCTATAATTATTTTGGTGAAAACCACGCATTGGTCGTTAGACTTTAAGTTACATAACTTCAAAGGTCCGATCACCTGTGGTGCAACATCTTCCAATTCTAGTGAGGTAGTTTTTAAATGAGCAGCGCCACAAATTTCTGAAACGCCTGAAGTGTGCCGTTGCTTGAAATTTGAATACTTGAGGATATCAAATGCATATAAGTGGATTCAGTTATTCTATAAGATAGAAGGAATCCTTGTTAAATCAAGTACGAATCGTATATATAAAATCAGTGCAAACCAGAGGGCATGGTCTAGTATACATATATAGAGATAGTATACATGTATAGAGATAGGCATAGAGGACCATATATCAATGGGAGTAAAAGTAGTTCTTAGTAATGAAAATGAGATAATGATCATCGATATCTTTTTTATCCAAAATGATACTAGTGACTATGTGATGAGATTATCCTCTCAATGTAATATTAATATTTTAAAATCTGAAGCTTTGAAAATTTGTATTGAATTGGAATTCTACAATCTAATTAGATACTATAGATATAATTTATTAATTTTATTAGATTTATTGTAATATGTTAACCAGTGATTTGATTTGTTTATTAGTACGTGCACTTTGTAAGATCAATTGAAATAAATCGAAAATGATGAAGGAGGTCATAATACTAAAATATAATGAAAATGATTAATAGAATTTGACACTCATAAATAAAAAAGGACATCAATATGGGATTTTATATTATTTTTTATTATCATATTGGAAGTGGGAAACTATTGTATATTATTTTTTATTATCATGAAAAATCTATGCTTTTAAGCATCTACAACTTGTAATATTCAAATTTTAATGAAAATTGTGATTTTTCCTTGGGAAAAAAAACATGGTATTGAATTAAAAAAATATACTAGGTAGAAAACACTATACTACTATACATATGTTATTCTTGAATGATAGTGAGAAAACTTATTAAGCAATGCGACTATTATAATATGAAATTATAAAATCACTCAGGGAAAATAACAAAATAAAGTAAAATAAAATTTTGATTTAATATAAATAGAACACAAGCAACATAAATAGAAACCAAGTTTCCACGAAGAATAAGAATGAGATATAATATCAATATAAACAAAAATAACAAAATGAATGGTATATTATAAGAAACTAAGAATGAGATATAATATCACATAGTAAAAATAATCAAAAGGATGGTTATTTATAAGAAACATGGTTCTAGAGTTCTTTACTGACTTTACCACAGAAATTAATTGATAATTTTACCTTCAATTTAGAATTAAAAAAAAAACAATTTTTACCACAATACAACACACTATATCGTGGATGAAAATAAATTTACATAAACATATTCCAAATTTTATTTCTTTTAAAATAAACTACAGCGTTTTTTTGTTTTTCCAACAATTTTTTTTATTGAAAAATCAATATAGACTAGAAGGTACAATTTATTTTATAGTATAATACCATACCTAAAAGGAAAAAAAACCAAAATATTATTAATAAAAATGTGACATATTAAAGAGAATATAAAGTCATTATTGTTATAATGAAAATGCAAACATAATGAAAATTTTCAATAATTTTCAAATTCTTTTGAAAGAGTAATGATGCAATAACTATTAAAATCAAAATGGTGTTAACTATTTGATTTCAAATAAATTTAAATATTAAAAATATATATCAAAATAAAGAAATGGAAGTATCTATATGGCTAACTACTTTCTTATGGCCATCTAGCAAAATTAGATATTTATTGCTGTGAAAAATTCTAAACATACAAATAAAGGAACTAAACACCTCAAAGTAACTTATTAAATAGTTGATGGAATTATATACTTCTACTCATGTTCATCCTACTAAATTACCGCTAGTCAACACAATGTATATGTATATGATTAATTTATATTCTTTCTCCAAAGGAAAATTTACAATGGAGTATACACAGTTTTAAATAGACCAGTCTATATCCATTTGGATTCTAGATCTAATGCACCGAGAGATTTGATCAGATTTGATCCCTCTCGAATTAATCTATATTATTTCTCCAAAGGAAAATTTAGAATGGAGTATGCACACTTTTAAATAGATCAGCCTAGATCCATAAGTCCTCTCGGATTAATCTATATTATTTCTCCAAAGGCAAATTTACAATGGAGTATACACACTTTTAAATAGACTAGTCTAGATCCATAAGCGCTGAGAGATTTGGCAGATCCAGAGTTAAGATATATGTAGGATGATCTAATTACTCCCATTAAATAGGCTATATGATGCAGGGTACCTGCAATAACCCATGATCTTCAATAACTATGCATATAATAATGCATTTCCTCCATTATCCTAATAAACTAAATCTGGCAATTTCATCCTTTCAAATCAGAAGCTCATAGGATTAAACATCTGAATCCATAATCAAATTGTCATTCATGTCTACAATAAAACATATGCAAACACCTCTGCAATTTCATACCTTCTCCAAAGAATTCAAACTCATACTTTCGTGAAGTTCAACCTAAATGAGTCACATCCACATCATGTATTCATATCCTTAATCCAAACTCCAAACTCCGCGCATGTAATATATAACTATGGATCATCAACTGAACTCGGAATTTGACAAAGAACATTGGAATTCACACATATAATACATGAATGTTCCCGGCTTCCACAATTGTAGCGATCTGTCAGTGGCTTCACACAGTTATGGTTGCGGTATACTATCTTCACATGGCTCGGTGCTTTAATAGATGGAAAAGAGAATTAATAACGTCGACCTCTCCATGGCAGACAGGTTAAGGAACACAACCTGAGCGTTAACGAGCTAGATTCATCGCTCCTTAAAACAGAGAATAAAACATTCTCACATTACTTCATTCAAATAAAACAGAGAATACTACACACGCAGCCTCTAATAAACGACGCATATCAGTTGCGCCCTCATTGATTGTGAACAGGTATACCAAGGTATTCACACACAGTTTTTATATATATATCAAATATAACAGCATATCAATATCTCCACCGCCAGACAAGTCATCACAATGAAAAGGCGCATATATATATTGTATTCAACCATAATAAGAATGAAATCAGAACAACGATGCATGCATCCGTGTGCATAAACTCATTGGATCTCTTTTAAAGCGCCGAGGGGAAAGTTCACGCCTTGTTTGAGCACTTAATATATAATTTGCACACTGGTCATTATATCCAATAAAATTTACCAGCGCCACACTTGCCGGAATTAACACGCAATATCATATATTTCATATGCAAATCCAATCTGTATATATATGAATTAAACCAAAACAATTACTTACAAGCTTGGCCAGATAAGTCGAATGTGTGGCCCTTTACAACTTGTCGAAGGCTCCCAACCAGAAAACCTCTCACACTCCTTCTCTCTATCTCTCTCTCTGATCCTCAATGTCTTTGAGGATTCCTAATTTATAAAAACTAAGCATGATCTAGAATCACCCAACTAAAAGCTCTAAGAGTCTACATGCAATGCATACATATGGTAAAAGCATCTCGTTAGCTTTATTTCCATCTTTTTCCCTGTTCTAAAATACTAAAGCTTTCCTTATCCCATAATGATCTATATTCACTGCTTTATGCCTAAAAACACTCCCTATTTTATTAAAAATAACAAAATATTTAAAATTATCACACCCCCCTTTTTATTCCATAT